>VDFB02193867.1:646886551-646923998 GCA_007258455.2 Sequoia sempervirens | reverse complement strand
ATAGTGAGCATCATGCAAGCCAACCCTTGTATCTAGTGCATATCGATTTGTGTGGGCCCATGACACCTAGTCACAATCAATTCAAGTACTTTCAACATTTTATTGATGATCAAACAAGAAAAATATGGGTATATTTTTTATAGAGTAAATATGAATCCTTTTCCTACTTCAAAGAGTTTCACACTCTTGTGGAGAAAGATATGAATCATCATATTTGTGTCCTTCACTTAGATTGAGGGTGGGAATACACTAGCATTAAATTCTCCACCTATTTGAAGGAAAATGGGATTTAGTGTCAACTAATTGCATCTTACACATCTTAGCAAAATGGAGTTTCCAAATATAGAAATTGCATCATCATAGAGATGGTGTGTAGCATGATGAAGGATTCTCACTTGGGACATGCTTATTGGGCTAAAGTTAATCATATAGCAGTTTATCTTTTGAATTGTGCACCAACCAAAGAACTTGATTGCATCACACTAAAAGAAGAATGGATATGGGTAAAGCCATCTATCTCTCATCTTCATGTATTTGGTTGCATAACATACATGTGCATTCGTAATCAACAAAGAAAGAATTTTTTGCAAGGCATACGCCCTTGGTATCCTTGTGTTTTGTAGCATAGTGATTGGGTTTGTGACATGGGTTAACTTCCTCCCATGGATTCATTAACTTTTGTAGTTATATCAAGCATTAAAAGGTTAATCTTGTGGTGCAATAGAAACCGTTTATGCAACAATTGGTATCAGAGTCTCGTTCCTTGGAAGGATCTTAACCACTTGGGGAAGATCTTGGAGGCTAAACACATGGCTATTAGAAGATTACCTACTCCTCTGGAAGAGATTCTTGTTGTTGGATCTACAAAAGAAGATTGTATATTTGATATGAATAGAGAACTCAAAGTTTCTCTTGAAGATCTTGAAAGAACTAAAGGTGAAAATAGATATCTAAAGGATAATATCAAAGAATCGATTGAATGCATCAAAAAATTAAGGGAGCAAATCAAGAAATTCAATGAAAGGAATAAGGGGTCAATGAACAGTTGAAGCAAGAAAATGCAACCATTACCTATCTAAAGGTGCAAGTTGAAGAAATAAAGAGAGTTGAAGGATACTTGAATACAATGGTGAAAATAAAATCTGAAGAATGTGTAAGGCTTGAACAAGAAGTTGTGAATCTGAGATCAGATCTAGAGAAAGCAAGGATTCATGAAGAAAAATTTGAGATGAGTTCTACAAATCTAGATGAAATGATTGCAAATTAGAAAGGCTCTAAAGATAAAGAAGGTTTAAGATTTGAAAAGGGTGAAAGTTCAAAATCATATCAGACATCAAATGTTGAAGACAAGAAGAATAATGGAAAGTAGATCTAGAATCAAAGGAATGTAGCTAGAAGACCACTAGTTAGACAACCAAATGCAAAAAGGTACCCATCTTTTAATGGTTTTTCTTATTCTTACAATAAGTTTGGACATAAGGCTATGGAATGTAGAAGCAAAATGAACTAGAATGTTCCACTATTTTTTGGTTAATGTTTTACATGCAAGAAATTTGGTCATAGAGCTAATGAGTGTAGAATTCAAATGATGAATGGCTATAATAATGATATAATGGTTCTTTCAGTGGCTACTGTTATACATGCTATGGATTTTGGAATAAAGCTAATCAATGTAGATATAGAATGAATGAAAGAAATACTAGTCAAAAGAATGTCATATGTTACAATTGCAATAGGCTTGGACACATTTCCAAGTTTTGTAGAAGCAAAAATATGAAGAAGGATAATCTAGTATAGAAGAATGATCCAGTATAAACTATCGACCTGACTAAAACAAAGAAGGATATGGATGAGGTTTGGAGAAAGAAGGAAGAGACCAAGGTTAAAGATGAATATGTACCAGCATCTGGTGCATCTATGTTTCCTCTGGAAACTAAGTTGAGAGATTTGGCTCAGGGGGAGATTTAATGGAAATATTTTATCCCCTACCAAAGAAAATGGTGTTGATGCTTCAACATGAGAATATGTGGTGTAGATTGGCATGATTGATCTTTTGGAGAAAATTCTAGTAGAAAATGTTGAAATTTGGAATATTGTGGAGCAATTGAAGGTAACTATGCACACAGTGAATGGTTTTCCAACTTTACTATTTGAAGCATTCAATGTGAAATTAGGTCAATTCCAAAAGGTTATAAAGTGATTTTACTTATACAAATTCATTCATAATGATCATTGAGAAGGAGTAGAGTAGAAAAGAAAAGACTTGGAGTGATCAAGGCGATTTATGATTTGGTGTGTTCAAACCCTAATTAAAAAAGCAAAGGAAAAGGTATTTACAAAAAAAAAAAATTCCCTAGTTTCACAGAGAAATTTTTGAAATAAATTTTAACTTTTTTTTAAATGGATACACTGAGGGTTATTGAGGTTACTGATAGGCCATGACCAATTTTAAGAAAAACCTTGTTAAATCCATGGAGGTCGACCCCTTATGAGAATTTTATAAGGTTCCATATGGTGTGTTGCATATGAAAGATATAAGGATTTACATTCATTGCAAATTGAAATAACATAATCATTCTAAGCTAGGAGAGGTTTGGGTGAGTGAACTTACTAGAGATAACTTTTCCCTAAAACCAGAATATCAAAACCTAACTACAAAAAAACTGGATGTGTGGAATGGATTCCCAAAAAATTATTTTGATGATAAATGGGTTAGACTTGCATTGAGAAGAATTCATGATAGATTTGTCTAGACTGATATGACTGGGTTAATCAAAAAGTATGTGATTAGAGAGGTTACATGTGTGTGCTCCACTAGACCTATCCTGGTACTCAAATCAATGAAAAATGAAGTAGTCATGGAATTAACCAGTGTCACATATGATAAATGGGCTTTGACAGTGAATAATATTAGAAATCTAGTTGTGAAGTATGCAACTATGATGATAGGTTACAAGCTTTACTTCACAAATAGATAATTCTATATCTACCACCACAATAAACACTACCTATGAAATGGTAGAAAAAGGAGTTGACTGTGATCTTTGTGAGTTGTTGAGATAGCAACTAATGGAAAATTTGGAGAAGACCAAGGAAATGAAACATCCATTTAAGTATGGTACCCTGATTGTTTATCTACTTTTCTACTTTTTGAGAGAACTACATGGTACTAAAAGTATTGCATGGTTAAAAGGAAGACTAGTTGCTCATTATATTAGAGACTTCCTATATGGTCTTGGTGATGTAGAGGTACAAGATGAAGCATCTGAAGCTCTCTTTGCAGTATTTTAAAAGAGGATGTAGGAAAGAAAGATAATCCCTAAGAAAATGCTTGAAAAATATAAGGATGAAATTATATTCATGGTTTCAACAAATGAATGCATCATTCAAGAAATTGAACAAAGGATAGTGTGGATCCCAACAATTGGATATGAGATTGTTGAACAAGAAATTATTACCTTAGTTGATTTTATGCTTAGAAAGCCTAAGGATACCACAAAAGGAAGATATGGTGGCTATCAAGAAAAATACATGGAGGTGAATATGGAGTAGAAGAAACTAATAATAAAGAAAAAGGTTGAAAATATGGTTGAAAAGTTTGTGGAGGATATGGGCTTCACAAAGGATCAAGTGGAGTAAGCAAGAGCAAGGGTTGGAGCTTCGAGAAGCTCATTAGGTACTAGAAGATCTGGTAGAACAACTACCACTCCTACTATCCAAAATTCCTCTGGTACTAAGAGCTTTTCTAGTGAGAAGAGAAAAGAAACCGATAGTCCTCTCGTGAAGGAGAATTCCCCTCTAGTTGTGTAGAGTACAAAGCCTAAAAAAAAGAAATTTACTTCGATAGAATAGAAAGGGACATAAGTGTAAATTTTGAAGAGAAAAGAGATAGAAGAGATTGTGGCACATAGCCAAGTGTTGAACTATTAAAAAGTGCATCTACATTATGTTGGAATACAGTTCCATTGAGGCTCAAAATATAGACTCAAAACTCTTCATACTGATCTAACTTAATTCATTGCTCTGCTCTGCATTCACACTAACTTTGCACAATTCACATTCACTAACTCATTTTGCATGTCATCATCTCCAAAATACTGAATAAAGATCTAACTTATATATCTACTTCACTCAAAACATTAATTAGGTCAGCCTAATTAGATGTCTCATTCAAAATATACAAAATATAACTTGTCAGCTCAAGATCTATCCACACACGCTTCACACCAAAACTCAAATATTAAAACACTAAAATAGGTTTTTATCGACCTATAATAGCTCCCACATAACTTCACAATACTTAAATAAGCTTCACGTACCTTCAAACTTATTAGGTTAGCACCGCAGGAGACATAATACAAAAATTCTCGAATTGTATACTCAAATTCAGACACGCGTACCTCAAAAGATAATGCCAACTAGATTTCACACTCATCTAACATATGTTGATATCTCCTCAAATCCACAAAGTCATTATCTAATTTGAAAATAAGCGTGGACTCTCCAACTCATATGCATAGAATCGGAAAAAACCTATAACAGTCAAGTCAAACTTTTGTTACTCATAACTTTCACACCAAGAGCCAAAACAAGATGAAATTTTGGAATTAGATGCTTCTATAAACTAACAATATTATACTATAATAGTAGAGAAAAATCTTCAATAACGAACCATTACAAACCCAATTACTAGATCCCCTATACACATAATCACTACTATAAACACTTAGTCAATTTTTCATCATAGTTGTCTTTACCAGATGAAAGGAAAAAGCAAAAGAAAATAGAGCTAGTAAGAACTAACACTCTTCAATGGAATATAACAAAATGAGATGTTAGTAGAAACTGTAGCCCTATATAAAGGAGAAAATGAGGGGGATAAGTCCACTATTGTAGAAGCTATTTGTAAGTACATTGTTGTTTTTGAGGTTGACTTGTGAAACATAAAGTAAAAAATACCTACAAATTTATGGAATGTTTTGTTAGAGAGAAGGAAATAATTTATATATAAAGAAGCAATGTTAAGATACTATGCATTAGAAAGGATAAGTGCTCTCCTCTTCGAGGAAAACAAAGAACCTTTGGATACAATATTTATTAAGGAACTCAGAACTAAATTGAGGGTGATAAATCTTATGGGGAGATATCAAAATGATCTTGAAAGACTCAAGAAGAAATTTTTGAAAAAGTGGAAGAGATAACATAGAATTTGGGAATGACCCCTACTCCGGAAGAAAATATTGACAGAGATGTACAGATGGATGATCCTCAACATGAGCATGAGGTAAATGAAGAAGATGCATAGGATAATACACCTCCAGAAGTGGAAGGAATGATAGAGAAGAATGTTGAGGAATTAGAGATCAAAAAATACATTGCAAAGGAGGATACTCCTCCGATATCTAAAGAAAATGTTGAGAATATACAAGGAAAACTAGAGACAGTTACTCCTTCGGATAACACAAACCATTTTGTTGAGAAGAAAATGTAACTAAGGATAGTGAAAAGGGAAATGGTGATGTAGAGAAGAAGGATGATGAGGAAGATAAGAAGGAAGATGAGGAAAAGAATGAAGATGCATCCAAATATGCAAAAACTGAAGTAGAGATGCAAGAGAGATCTAGTAAGATGGAAAGGGAGTTGAAAGAAATGAATATGGAGAGCATTAAGACTAGTAGTGAATCTTCTGGCTCCTTTGGAGATTCATTGAAAATTTTACTAAGCATTCAGCTCAATTTCCTACAAGTTGTATTAGCATAACTACTACATTTACCTATGCAATAAGGGAATGTGGATCTTGATAAGATTTCCCCACTCCACAAGCTTCATTTGGGAGATGTATTCCATGCATCTTCCTACAAGGAGATTATAGAAACACATAAAAAGAGTGGAGAGTTTATGGAAGAAGCTATGAAGGAATTTCAAGAGGCCATATCCAGAGCAAGCATTGACACTTCACTTTCTGGTATGGAGAATTTTAAGTTATTAATTGATTATTTTAAAGAATATTCCTTTGATCTTAGAGGGAAAGTAGAGAATGAAGTTGAAAAGAATATAAATGATAAGAAAATGGCATAGATCACTGAGAAGTATCCTCTTGCATACAAAAAGTTTCAAGAAAATCTAAAGTATGCACAAGTTTGTATGGATAAAACAAAGGCTTTGTTCCAATACTGTGGATAGTGGCCCAGAGCCACAAAGAGTATCAACAATGAAATTAACTTGATTGAGTTACAAACTAATAAGGCTTCAAGTGCATATGATTTTGTACAAGATATTGATGGAAGCATAAGATCAACAATAAAAGACCTACATGAGAAATTCTTCCAGGTACAAGCCAAAAAGGAGAAAATCATTTTGTAGTTTTGAAATCTAAGTGACTTGGTAAATTCCAAATTCATATCTATTTCAAGTTCCCTTTTGAGTGCTAAAAAAGCTACACAGATAAATTTGGTTCCCAACACTCTAAAAGAAGGAGAATAGATATTAATGGAGCTAGAGACACAATGCAGAATGCTTGGGAAAGTGAAGAAGATTTGGGAAGAAGGAAAATAGGCCTAGAAAACACATGTGCAAAAGATTCAAGAGTCAACTTCCTCCGATTGACAATATTTCTATTCTTTATGCATTCCCATTTTTTTCAATTTAAAATTCTTTGTACATATGCCAATTATACAAAGTGGTTTCTAGTATAATTTTTTGGTTTTTCTCTATGACATAACTTGGGGAGTCACTTCAATTTTTTAATATGTATATATACATATATTTCTTAGGGGGAGAGTTGGTATGTGTTAGAAAAGTTGTTGTATGTTCCCTTTTCCCTTGATGTCAAAGGGGGAGAATATTTTTGGAGATGTTTAGGCATGTTTCCATCAATGAAAAATGGGGAGATTGTTGGGAGAATGATGATATTTCATTGATGTTGTTGTTGGAAACATGAGCATGTGGGATAAGCACAAGGTACATACAGTTATACATTGTAGTGTTGTCATTGATGTCAACATTGTGTCTTGATTTGAAGATCATGGTGCAAATCATGTTGGTTGGATCTAACATTTTTATTAGGATGCTTGTATAAGGAAATTTTCCAAGAAGGTTCGATCCTGTAAAGACAACTATGATGAAAAATTAACTAAGTTTTTATACCAGTGATTTTGGGTATAGGGGATCCAATAATTGGTTTCGCAATATTGAATATTTTCCTCTATGGTTCTAGTATAACATTTTTGTCTGATAAAATCATCTAATTCCATAATTTCATCTTTTTTTGGCTCTTGGTGTGAAATTTATGAGTAATAGAAGTTTGGCTTGACCATTACAGGTGTTTTTCCAGTTCCATGCATATGAGTTGGAGAGTTTGCACTTCTCTGTGTATTGGATTTAACTTTGTGGATTTGAGGAGATATTTACATATGTTATATGTGTGTGAAATCCATTTGGCATGATGTTTTGAGGTATGCCTATCTGAATATGAGTATACAGTTAGATAATTTTTGTATTAGGTCTCTTGCGGTACTAATGTAATAAGTTTGAAGGTATGCAAATCTTAAATTTAAGTATTGTGATGTTATGTGGGAGCTATTATAGGTCCATTCCAACCTATTTCAAAGTGTTTTAAGATTTGAGTCTTTGTACAAAGTGTGTGTGGATAGATCTTTAGCCAACAAGTTATATTTTGTATATTTTGAATGATACATCTAATTAGGCTGACCTAATTGATGCTTTGAGTGAAACGAATATATAAGTTAGATATTTTTTAGTATTTTGGACATGATGAAATGTGAAATGAGTTAGTGAATGTGAATTGTGTGAAGTTAGTGTGAATTTAGAGTAGAGCAGAGAATTAAGTGAGATCAGTATGAAGAGTTTTGCGTCTGTATTTTGAGCCTCAATGGAACTATATTCCAGCATATTGTAACAATTCAACACTTTGTTGTGTGCCACAATATCTTCTATCTATTTCATTTTCTCAATGGGAAATGAGTCCATGTAGATAGTGAGCTCACCTGCAGTGAGAACTTATGTAATATACTATAACTAGTTATAATATATTGTGAGCTAATCCTCATCGTGTTTTTTCTCATTTTGGTTTTTCCATGTAAAAATATTGGTGTTCATGTGTCGTGTTATTTTTTTGGATGTTTTCATGCTTTCTTTCATTATTACAATAAAATATGCTATAATTATTGGATGTTTAAATGTTTAAGTGCTTTAAAATAATATTGATTCACCCCCCTTAGTATTTTGGGTGTTCAACAATTGGTATCAGTGCTTGAGTCATAGGTTCAAATCCATCACTTGCGTTGGGGGGATTGTTGCAAGGTGTGTGCCCTTTGTCTCCTTGTATTTTGCACTACAACACTCGGGTTCATGACATGGCTTAATGGCCTCCCATGTGTAAGAAATCTAAGGTAGCGAAACAACTTCCTACACTAATCTTGAGAGGAGAATAATGTAAAATTTCACAGATCTTTAACAGTTATAGAAACTTAAATATAAATAAACATAAATTTCATGCATACCACAACATAGTGATTTATGTGGGGAAAACCATTTTAGGAGAAAAACTCCACACTCCTAAATTCTCCCAATATATTATTTAAAAATCACAAAGATTACAATATACTTATAGAGCAAGCTTCTCACAGGAGTATCACCAACTGGAGATCCAAAGAAAATACAACCGCTATCAGAATCTTAGAATACATCACCATCTACAATCATAGTACAACCTAATATAGGTCAACAAAATATCCACCATTAAATCTAAAACTTAATAATTAATAGTCTAGATTTACAATATATCATTTATTTAATGTATGTTGTCCATTTAGGAGTTTTTGAAAAAGTTGACAAAAGATTGTTTACACACATCCCACTCCTCCCCTCCACCTCGTGCACCCATTTTATATTACACCTATCAGTGTAACTAGGAAATATATATATATATATATATATATCCTATCAACAATAACCTTTATATAATTTCAAGGTTGAGACACAATTTCCCAACAAATCTCCCACTTTTTGAACACCTTGCAAGAGCAATGGGAGGGAGTAAACATTGTCTCTTAATTGCTAGGGGTCGAAAGGAACATAGTATCTAAACTTCTTTGTGCTCACAGGCTTAGTTAAATAATTAGCAACATTCATCAAATTCTAAACCTTAACTAGCTTCACCCTGCCATCTTCAACCATATCTTGAACAAAATTATAATATACATCAATGTGCTTGGTCCTGGCATGAAATTTTGGGTTCTTGGCTAGACATATTGCACTCTAACTGTCACAATCAATTGTAATTGCACCTTATTTTATTCCAATATCTGAACATAGTCTCTTAATCCAAATGAATTCTTTACAAGCATGAGTAGCTACCATATACTTTGATTTAGTAGTGGATAAAGCAACAACAACCTATTGCTTACTCATCCAACTAATTGCATCACCAAATAAAGTAAACACATAAGCACTGATGGATCATCTACTATCAATATCACCTTCCCAGTCTGAATTCACATAACCATGAATATCAAGGGAAACCTCATCTTTAGTCATATTACTATGATAACACAAGGAATAATCTAAGGTACCATGTAAATATTTGAATACCCTCTTAACTACATCCTAATGAAATCTACCATGATTAGACATATATTTAGAAAGAACTCCCACTACTTGGGCAATGTCTAGTCTATTTCAAACCATAGCATACATCAAAATTCCAACTACACTTTGGTAAGGAACACTGCTCATTTCTTCCATCTCTGATAGAGATATTCAACAATCTGAAATAGATAACTTTGTTTCAATAGAAAGGGGAACACATAATGGTCTACAATCTTGCATGTTAAATCTCTGTAAAATTGAATTAAAATACTTACTTTGGCCAAGCCATAGCATTCTATTCACTCTATCTCTTTTAATTTCCATCCCAAGAATGTGTCTACCTACACCAAGATATTTCGTTTTAAATTTAGCAGCAAGTTGATATTTTAGTTCTAAAATCATACATTTCACTTTTCTAATAAATAACATATCATCAACATATGATAGGTTGTTGCCACATGATAATCAACATTTTAAAAGTATGCCTAACTTTTAGATGCATAGTGATTGTGAATATGTTGATAATGTTGTATATGACTATCTATTGGGAGATGTCAACATGTTTAATCAGGTAGATGGTTGTGATCAGGTTGTGCTTTCATATGTTCTTGATCAACATCTTCAAATGTTTCCACTTGATACAAAATCAGAAAATTAAGAGAGTGGTAGTGATGTGGCCTATTTGATTTGGTGGCCACTTGATGACAAAGTTGAACAAAGACTAAGTGTCTACTTGTACAAAGGCAGCCTAATACTTGTGTTTGCACAAATGTAGTCACTTATATTGTTAAGGTTTGACAAAAGTAAGCATGAGTTGAGGGAGCTCAATTCTTTTTACAAATTGGTGTTTGACAAAGGTAAGTACTGACTCCCATTTTTCATTTGGTGGCTTGAGGTCACAGATGAAGTTGAAAAAGAAGGTCGAATAAAGGAGCAGTTTGACAACACCTTATGGACTCAGTATTTGGTCTACTCACCAGAGATATGGATTCCTGCTATGCCTACAGGGGGCATACATCCCCAGTTGGACCCACTATTGGGACTATCAAATTTTTCCAATTTGAAGTGCCCATATTGAAAAAATTTCCTTTGCACACTCAGAAGTGTACCTAGCAAATCTACCTAAGTGACCTAATTTGGAGGGTCATAATTTGGTGCTTGTTGATTTTCAAGCCAAACCCATTTGTGGGCCCACTCATGTGGCATATGTGAGAAAGCATGTCAATTTTCAACTTCTCATGATGAGTTTTGATAGGGTTTGAAAAAGCGAAGTTGGAGGGTTTTGGCACTTTTATGTTGTTTGCAAACTTTTAGTTTTGCAAAGTAGCCTCCTATTTGAGCTTATATTTTGCAACTAGATGATCGTCATGTCAAAAGGATTGTTTCTCTCCATTCTTTGTACCTAAATGATCTACTGTGTCCAGTGGCAGCTCGTTAGGAGTTGATTTGATATTTTTTCAAATTGGTGATTAGATGAGTTTTAATTGCTTCTAAACAGCTGCATTTGCAAAAAACATTCAGTAAGCAACTTTGATAGTTAGTAACTTTCACCTCGTGATCTATTTTGTCGAACCATCTATTGCACTCCATTCTTGGTTCAAAATTCTACATGCCTACAAGTTTTTATGGCTCTAGGAGATCATTTGACTTATTTCCCTGGGCGATTCCAAAGCCAATTGACCAATTTTGACCATTGTTCAAATGAGCTAGAAAACAAATTTTGATGATAACCTAGTTCATGTTTTCACTTCTGAAGCATTCAAAAGTTGTCATAGATCAATTTGAGCATAAAATTTGTTTGAAAATGAATTTTTTTTTAGTCGGGCCCACATGGGGACCCGACATGCTTTGCATAGGTGTGGAATACTTTGAAGGAAATATTTCAATCAAGGTTGTAAGAACAAAATATGGTAGTGAACGGACAAGTTAGAAATTTTTATTGGTTGTTCACACCAATGCTCATGAATTTGTGTCCCTATAGTTTGAAAATGCAGATGATTGGCATGAAGAGGGTGTTCAATTAAAATGCTTTCAAGCATATAACCATTGGGAGTTTAAATCAAAATTTAAAATGCTTTTGTTCCAAAGCATAAAGGAAGCAGGGTTAGTTGCTTAAAACTTCAATGTTCTTTATTTTATGGTTTCTCAAATAGTAAAGAATAGTGATTTAAAAGAAATCCTTGAGCATGTTAGGGATTTGAAGAAATGGTGTTTCACTTGGGTCATTATGAAAGAAAGTCACAACACATAAATAATTCTTAGCATCAGGCCATTTACATAAATTTTAAGATTTACAAAGGAACAGTAGAGATTTTGATCATATGTCCAATGGGCTTGCTATAGTATCCGCCTGAGATCTTTGTAGTAGCATGCCAAACCTCAAGACACGTGAACCTCTAGTTTTGTTTAAAATTGCTATGCTCTCCCCAATTGACAACAAAACTCTTGTTGGTAAAATCTAGTAAGATAATGCACTGTGAGAGTGAAATTCCAAATCTTCTGACTCCAAGCACAACATCATGTTTGGTAGTAATGCCCCAATAGATAATGAGAGGGAGGCATTTAAGATGAATGAAATTTATCTAATGCTTTGTACATGCTGGAATGTGGAACTAAAAAGACCAGATTGGAGTTTGTAAGTGTTGTGCCTATAGCACACATGCCCCGTTCAGAATGGGGAACCTCTCTTTTCATTTTTTTGGGTCACTTTTTCCTTCGCCTTGTTTTGCATGCCCCCTATTTTGAGTCCCAAGTGGTCAAGGAGTCCAAGAGTTAGCATCTTGTGTTGACCAAATTTCACCACCCTTGAAAATTCCAAGTCTTTAGCCTTTACAGAGTTCCCTTGGCAGTTTTCCTTCAAACCTTCAAACTGTCATCCTTCACACTATGTGGGTCCATCCTTACGGGTCACCCTATGCGGAACTCTGTAGTGTCTTTTTCATCCTTGCAATGGACGACTTAGCACATCAGCCCGCTACGCGGGACCTGCGGCCCCTATCACCACTTTCGTTGTTGACTCACCAAACAACCAACTCATGGGTGTCATCCGCTTTGCAGGCCCCGTCATTCCCACCACTGTCTCTTTTGAAATGCATGTTGACCAGCTCTAGCAACCTCTGTACCTACATTAATGGCAAGCATTTAATGCATGAAATTATATAAATAGTCATTTTCGACGGGTCATTGCCGCCTCCGCGCCTGCAGAATCCTATCGTCGTTCGAAGCATCATCATTTGCGGTCTCTTTGCGTATTTCATCGGATCTTTCAGGTTAGTCCTTCGCTGATCTGGTTTTATAGTTTTTTTGTCATTCCTACAAGGTTAGTAAAATCTTAAGCTAGAAAACATTAAAACTAGGAAGAAAAATGAACGATGAACAAAACCCATGTCCCAAATATTCAAAAACCCTTTGAAATCGACCTTAGAAAACTAGGCGAAACTTAGGCCTTATGTCGCCATTCTTCGAAAAGAGCTATTGAGCCTCTGTGGCCTACATGACACTCACCACCATTGTCTCAGTCTTCAAATGCCAAACTTAAAGCCACGACCTTCATCCCCTTCGGGCTCGCATATGCGGGAAGGTGCTTACTCACCACCATCACAGTTCAAGCTTAAACAAAAATCATGAGTTAAAATGAGAGCTTTTCATCCCCGTGGGTCCACAAGTGTGGGCATCCGCACCTTGATCGCACCTCATGTTGCGTTGTTTCAAAACGGCTAATCAGTCTTGGCCACCCGTCCTATGGGTCCTGTGACATTTCCGTCTGCCGATTTAACTTAGCACACAACTCCTTGTGGACCATCTCCTACAAGCTTCCACCACCATTCTGCCACTATTTACATGGCTATCCCCAAAGCGGTGAAGTCTTGGGCTCCTTCCGCTTTGTGGGTCCCACCCTAGCTATCTCCATCCAAACCCTTTAAGTAGAAATGACTAAGTGTCGACCTATTTGCAGGTTTCCCATTGTAGACTTCCATCCACGTGCCTCTATTGATTGTTCACTATCCAGAATGGCAATGATTGACCATTCGTCAACCTAGCAGACTCTACACTCACCACCTCTGTTTGAGCTTAAAAAATGAAAACAACTAATGTGCCAATAGCAGACCCTCCGATGTAGGTTGTCATTGCACCTTAGCCACCGCATCAAAACATCTGACGACCTCTTGCCTTCTGCTCCATAGGCCCTGATTATCGAAAGCTGCTAAGTCAGAAAACTCGATGGGGATGGTCATTTGTGAGTAGGTGCCTTGATAACACTATTTCTAAGCTATAAAGAACACCTTGTTGCCCGCTATGCAGGGCCTGACCATTCTACCTCCATTCAAAAAATTCCGAATGAATAGCTTGTGCTTGGGAACTTCACGAACCCGATGTTGCAGGCCGCCTCCTGTGGACTGTCATCCCATCTCTGTTGTTCAAAATAGCTAACACCTAACATCCTCCTACGTCTCCTCACTCACACCCTATCAAATGAACTAAACTTCCAAAGAGAGAAGATTTCATCATCCCCTGGTGTAGATCTCGTAGTGCGGGGCACCATTCTGCCAATGCCATTTTAACGATAGAGCTCAAAACAACCAAGATAGCCCCTGCACCCGCATGCTTGAATGACTAAGCTAGCAACCCTAAAACCTCAAATATGACCAAGCACATGTTCCAAAATAGCTTAACCTCCTATTGGGCCCCACCTCATGACAAAAACCTAATGCAGATGGAACCATGCGGACCGCCATGCCCTATTGGCCATCTATTTGTAGCTTCCCTCAAAAATGACTACCAGCCTAGGGAAGTCCGCACCCTTGGGCCCGAATTATCATAACTCCCTTGAACAAGAAGAAAATCATGATCTAAAAGGAATGTTGGGATCTTTGAATGATGAATTACTTGATCTAACATGGATTTTGCAGGATTTAGCTAACGTTTCTCATGTTTTGTGCATGATTATGCATATACTACTCCTTTTCTTGCAGAATATATGGAATCAACTGCAGGACCTTCGGGAGCGTCCGTAGAGAAGGAAAAGGGAAAGAAAGCTGCCAAAGCACCAAGGGGAAAAGAGGACAAGGATCAAATGAAGTATAAATTCCAAGGGGTGAAAATCAACACTTAGGTCACCACAAAATGGGACACTGTCTCAGATACAAACTTGGGGCACATTGCTATTGATGAATTCAAGTAGAGGGTCATCGCCAACCCTACCACATAGAATGCAAAGAAGATTACAAAAATCAGGTTGGCCAAGGCAGCCGGTTTTCCCCTACCCTCATGGCTCCTGAGCTAGTAATGGCCTGCAGAGAGGCCTACCAAGAAACAACCAAGAGAATTATGGATCGAGATGGGAATGTATTGGCTAACCTATCCTCCAAGTCTATAGGGAAGAATTTCCACATCCCCACCTTTGATGAAATGGAGGAGACATCAAAGGAGTATGCCGAAAGCACATGGAAGGCTAACCCCCTCAAATGCAAGAAGTTGATCAATCAATACTGGCTAAAAGAGAAGAGGGGGAGCGCGAACAAAGTCGCTCAAGAGCTTTTCAAAAGTGATTTCCATGAGGATTACCATGATTTGGTAGCCTTGTTAAGTAGAGTCATGGGCCTCCCAATTGCAGCATATTTCTAGGAGTGGAAGCTCTATTTTATAGAAGAAATCATCAGAGGGAAAACCAAATTTCACTAGGCAGGAATGATTAGAAACTACCTGCATGAGCAATATGTGGCCGTGAAAAAGAGCTCCCAATTCTATATGACCTCATACTTGGTCTATCTACTAGCCAACCCTGCTCAGTATAGAGGTCTCTATGTGGCACTAAGCCTAACTCTAGGAAGATAACTGAAGATCTATGACAGATACCCACAACTACAATACAAAAATTTCAAGAAAGACTACCAAAAAGTGAATGATTCCTTTATCAGGCACATTATCAGATTACTTAGAGGTGACTTCAAAAGGAGAGTCACTCATAGTGCAAATGTCTTCATCCATTGGTTTAGATTTCTATTCATCCAATTTCCTAAGTTTACATACATCAAAATCGAAGGCTTCTCTGAGAGGCCATATAAGCTGCCCCAGTATCTAAATGACCGGCTAATATTGCTTGAAATCTCTAGACAGCTATAGCACACAAATACTCTTCTAAGCGACAAGCATAGGCCGGTGATTCCTTATCCTCTCACATTCGGCCAAGGCATGTATGCAATCTCCACATCCTAGTGTGTGGAGTACTCAGAAAAGGAAATCATTGAATACAACCTAGAGCTTCACACTTCCTAGCCACAGATGGATCCATATGGCAAGTTAAAGAAGATGGTTGGAAAAATATATTCTTGTCTACACAATGTTGAGGACTTCTAGGAAAATTTCAAAGATGATAAAGAAGTGCACATGAGGCACTACATGCACTTGATGACATATTTTGTTAAAATAGTTAACTTGTTCCTAGTTCCAGATCAAGTTGTGGAGGAAGAAAATAATGTAATTGATCCAAGATTCGATGCCATTGCCAACCTGTCATTGCCTTTGATTGACTAGGATGAGGAAGACATCAATGACCTCGATATTCTAACAAAGCCAATTGAAGCCCGAAAAAAGCAATGGATTGAAGGGAAAATTGCTCAGTTGAAACTATAAGGGGCCAATTTGACATATGGAGATCTTGAGGATGAGCTCGAGAGTGAGACTGACAGTGGAACTATTGTAGCCCCATCTGGGGAAACCTTAAAGTCCCCTCCTACTACCAGATCAGGGAAGAGAAAAGAGGTAGTGGAACGCTAGCCAAAGCATAAGGTTTATTCCAGGAAAGTGTCAGAGGGAAAGCCCTCTAAGAAAGCAAAGAAATCAGGTGGATTCACAGAGATTCCCACCATTCAAGAGGACCCCCTCCATGAGGGAGAATAAGAAGAGGCTGAGCAACCCAAATCTCCACCTACTACCTCTACTCTCACTGCCACTACCATTACTCCTCCGCTAGCATGTCAATCATTTATTGTTTCTTCTCCACCCACTATGGAAACTTTAGTTCACCTTGCCTCCACCTCACCTACTGCACAAATTATGGTGATAGATTCTTCCTCTGCTACCACTTCTCCACTATCTTCTTCCTTCATGACTCCATCAACCACTATTCCCTTGTTCGCTGCAATGACAATGCTCACCCTTACTCTCCTAGAAGCTTTCGCCAAGCATATGAAAAAAATACCAATGGATCTTTCTAGAGTATTAATGAACCCTACAGTGCAGGCTTCCCTAGCACAAGTTGTCACTAGCCTCCCGGTCCCTCCTCCTCCAATTGAACCACCTACAATGGAGGAAACATTGCAGATTTTCAAGGAATTGGAAAGACAAGAGAGGGAAGCAACTAAAGAAATAGAAGAGGAAACTAATGACTACCACGAGTGCCCCAAGCATCAGCATTTAGTTATTGATGAAGTAGTGTATGAGGAAGAGGAAACACAATCCTCTGAAGAAGATAGTGAGGACTCTAGCATAAGATATATTGTGGAAACTTCTGACTAGGACTTGAGGAGGAGTTGGCCCAATAATGCAAGGATGTTGGGGAGGAAGTTGAGATGCATTCCTCGGAAGAGAAAAGAGATTCAGATGAAGAAATGGAGATGGCCAAAGAACATCCAATCGGGGAACAAGAAAAGAACCCTGATCATAATGAGAAAATGCCTCCTATAGGGGAAGAAGAAGTAAAAGAAGAAGAGAAAGATCAAGAAGATGACAAGCCCAAAGAAGAGGTTGAAGCAAGGAAAGCCTGAAGGTAGAGTATCATGAAAAACATGGGTGAGGAGAAGAAGAAGAGAAGACATCTAAAGGAGAAGATATCCCCAGGGAAAACATAGCTGTCACCAAGTCACAAAAAGAAACTATCGTATTCATCCATGAATCCAATGAAGAAAAGGAAGAAAAGACAAAAAAAGAGGCCCCAGGTTGCCAAGAAATGAAGATCCATCATGAATCACCAAAGGGAAGAATCCTAGATGCCTGAATGGCTAGAGAAACAACTGCAAAAGAAGACCCCCATCCTCATGGATCCCAAGAAGAGATTAGAATCCATCTTGGTTCGCGCACAGATAGGGACAAAGAAGGAGAAGAAACCAAGGGTCAGATCCCATCTGACAATGGATGTGTCAGGATCACGGACTGTGCAAATAGCTACTCCAGTGGTGGAAGGAGAAGGAATCAGCTATAACATCTCCACAATTGATTTAGGAATGATCACTAGAGAGAAAAAGATTGACCATCTCCAAGGATCCATTTCCAACACTATGCACTAAATGAATAAGGAAAAATCCTCTAAGGAGGAATTAAAAGTACAAGTGATGGATTTGACAACCTACATACAACAATGGTCTTCCCCTGAAGAACTACCAACAACCTAATCGGCCCCACCTCAGCTATTGTCCAAGGATCGTATCAACAAGCTTAAAAGAAGAAAGAATTAGACTAAGGCTATGGAGGAATGGTTCCAATGGGTGATCTACAATGGAGATATGGGCATTGGCCATGGTAACTAGACAACAAAAAAGTTTTGATAAGTGCAAAAACAACTTGAGGGTACTAGGAAATTTTGCACTGACTTCCTAGAGCTCTACAAGATTACATATCCTAAAATTGAGGCTATCCTCAAGATGCCCGAAAGAACATGGGAAAAGGAGCTATCATTGGTGAAGGATGATCATTGGCTCATGGAACTATGGAAATTAGGCCTTCACCATAGGAGGGAAATCTTGGAATGAGTGCTCCATGAAGTGGAACTTGACATAGATTCGGCTAAGGAAATTAGGATAGACTATGAGGAGTACATAAAGCTAATGATAGATTTTGACATGCCCTCTATCAAGCTAGATCTAGAGAAAATAAAGCCATACTTCCATAAGAAGATGGAGAATGGATCTATAGACGCACTCACAATGGATTTTATGGACTTTGTTGCTCGATCCTTCACCCAATTAGAGCAAGCATTCAAGAACATGTTGAAATGTGACAAGGATTAGGATTTAATTACTAGTAGGTTCAAAAAATTAAGCTTCTAGGTGCTCCAATATGATATAATGGAGTGGAACAAGCTTCAAGTGCTGATTAGCAAGTTCATAGAGTATGCTACTATGAAGAAGAATGAAGGAAATCCAGTCATTGATGATGAGTTCCTCACAAAGTAGCTACAACAAGGCAATCAACTAAAGGAAAAAAGTGCTATAGTGCTAGCCACTAGAAGACGGAGCTGCAATTTTAAATTGTAAAATATTAAGGGGTAGGTGAAACCCTAGTTTGTAGTGAATCTTTGCCACATAATGAGATTAAATCTTGGCCATTCACTTTTATTTTTGGACACTATAAATAGGGGGTATCCTCTCATTTTCAAGAGAGATTTGAGTTGTTGTAAAGACATGCTATTGAAATTCTCATAGAAGCTCATTGCTTTTGGTGCATTCTTGAGTTTCATCTCATGTTTCATGATTCTTCTCTTCATAGTTAGTATATTTTAGTAGATTTACTTTGTTGTTCTATGTGTTTAGCATGTTTTTAGTAGATTGGTAGATATTGTTCAATGGTATTAAAGAATTATGTTGTATTGATGCCATTCCTTGTTCATGCTTTTTGTTGTTTATTGATGATAAATAGCAGTGTAAAGCTAGTCTAAACATTAATTAAATGTTGCACTCAAATTCTATCTTTTATTCATGCTTTATGGTGAATGAATGGTTGAAAATATGTAGACCTTAGAAGATTGCACTAGTTTCATGAGACTATGACTTGATTTGGTTAAGTGGAACTTAGTTTTGGGAAGGCTATCCACTGTAGCATCCTCCATTATCACTGTTCATTGATAGTTTCAAGTCTAGGAACTTACCCTCTTCCCTACCCTTTTGAATTTTCTTTCAAATGGTAATTTAGGGAAAGTTCAAGCATCATTGCACATTGTAAAGCCAAATCTAATGGCATAAAT
This sequence comes from Sequoia sempervirens, assembly GCA_007258455.2. Classification (NCBI taxonomy): domain Eukaryota; kingdom Viridiplantae; phylum Streptophyta; class Pinopsida; order Cupressales; family Cupressaceae; genus Sequoia; species Sequoia sempervirens. The sequence continues at coordinate 646,904,431 of VDFB02193867.1, read as the reverse complement.
GGAGTTTCAAACTATTGTCCTAAAATTGCAACAATAGAACATAACTTCAGAATTTTATAAACTCCATTCAAACAGCCGACTCTCCTCCAACTTAACTTACGTAAGGCTGCCCTATGATTACTAGCAAGATCACATTGAACCAATTAAGATATTCCAAGCAAGTCATGACCTGAATTTGAGAGACTCTGGGGTAATTTTATGCAATTAGTTTGTAGGAGGTTTCCTTCTAAGAGAGGTAGTGCACTTATGCATTGTCTGTGTTGAGAAGTGCTAAAACACCCATCAACAAAACCGATGCTAGAAAGAGGGTCATTTGACTTAAGCTAGATCGAATTGGTTTGTTTTTCCCTAAAAATTTTCATAGAGTCTTAAGATCTACTCCAAATAAAGGGGAATTCCAAGAACTGTAGCCCCCTACCAAGGCTAAGAAGACTCAAAGAGGAGACACAACTTCATCTTCCTCATCTGCTCCATTTGCTTCACCTCCATTTACTTCACCTCCCTCCTCCTTCCATTTTCCTCACACTCATCCATCCTTTCCCGCTTCCACTTCCTCCACTCAACCATCCCAAGCTTCCTTCCAACCTCTTACTTCCCAAGGCCAAGGCATTGCCCCTGCCCCTGCCTTTGCCTTCCAAGTCTAGGGCATAGTCACAACTACTGCTACCCTTGTACAACCCCAGGTTCTTGTTCAACACCAAAGACAACCCCCACCTCCCCGCATGGCTTGGATGGGTAACAACGCTTCTCCACTGTCCTTCAATGCTTACCATGACATGCCAAAGAATCTAGAGGCTTTTTGTATGATGTTTCATTTGCAAGATCCTTAGAGGACAATAGAATAACACATAAAAACACTCCAAACAACATTGAAGGATATGCAAATTGATCATGAGGACGTGGCATGTAAACTTTTCCCTTATTATTTGGGAGAAGAAGCTTTCTATTGGTATATCAACTTTCCAATGGGATCAATTACCACTTGGGACCTTTTGAAGAATTCCTTCTTGATGAAATACAAAATTCCAATCAGCCCTTCAAAATTATATCAGCAATTCATGTCTATTCATAGGGAGGTCAACAAACTAATTATCTCCTTTAATGATCAATTCCATTTGGCATACATGATATTACAAACTCCTTATGTGCTTAATGGCACTGTTGTCTTACCTATCTACTATGCCGCCCTGGAAAACCTTAATGCAGCATTAGTGAAACAAATGAACCCACCACCCGCTCAGTTGGTAGATGCTTATGTAGAGGTAGTTATAGCCAACACTGATTTGGGACAAAATATTTATAGTTCATTTCCTTCCATGGGATAGGTTGCTCATCCCATGCAAATTCAAGGGCTCGCTAAAGCTTTAGCACATCAAATGCCTCTTATGAACTAAGTGTCGTAGCTTCCCATAGTTCCTCACCCGGGACCCCCAATGAATCAAGTGCCCCCAATACCTCATTACTTGCAACTTCAGTAGTAGTAGGCCTATTCACAGCAACCTCAAGTACCTTCATACCTACAAGCACCAGAATTCCCCCGAGCACAACAAAACCAACCAATGGTGTAGCTAGATCTCCTTTAGAACCAAGCATCACAACCAAGAAACGTAGACAAGGATCGGTTGGATGAGCTGACATAAATTATAAGAAAAATGTCCACATAGATGATGCACTTACAAAATCAAAATAATCAGCTGCAAGCTTCTCAACGTAGCACTCATGCCAGCCTCAACTGGGATAATAGAGATAACTGATATGCGGGTACCTCATCTAAGTAGAATTACGAGAAAGGGCATAACTCTAACCAAAATTTCAAAAGAAGACCTTCCCAAAGGTAGAATCAAACATGGAATACAAGGCATAATAATGGAGGTTTCCCTACTCCTCTTGATCAGTTGGAAAACATGAAGAAGACAACTAGTGGAGTGTATCTTACCGAGGCAACATTGTCTAGATGGTGTCGGATCCATAAGATGAATAGGCACTCCGAGTTGGATTGCCTTGAATTCCTCACAGCTGAGGAGATCTTTCAAGTAGAGGTTCAAAATGCTATGGATAATGTTGGTTGTTGAGATCTATTCCCATTTGAATCCTACAATTCCTCAGTGCTTGTGGTCAATCAAGCCTTGTTCCATGAAGTGAGAGAAATGCACCAAAAATTGAGACTATTGCCCCGAAGAATGAAGAAGTGAAAGAGGTAAGTAATGAAGAAACTTTATCTTAGCTCTTTGCTTCAATAGATAATGGTCCAGTAGATGAGGAAGAGTTTTGTAAAGATGAGGTCCAAATGTTACATCAGAGAATCTCCATATAATTTAAGGAATAGGAAAGCAAGAGGACCTTTCAAAACTTCCACTCCACCAAATAACTTTAGCAACCCACCTGATCTGAATGCTAGCAATAATCTAGGCTACCCCTATGTTCCCACCCAATACTTCAACAAGAAAAAATAACCAAATCAAATGCAAAACCATTCAGCTGGTTGTTCCCACGGCAGGTCCTTTGAGGCTAAAATTGAGTAAATGGGTGAATATGTTGTTGATGAATTCAAGAAGGTCAAGATAAGCTTGTCTTCCTTTGAGTTGCTTAAAATCCCTGCAGTTAGGAATGCCTTCTTTAGGGTGATTAATGGGACTGCCTCTTCTAAGTCAACCCAAGAAATACCAGCCAAGAGAGTCTCTTTTGAAGAGCCACAACATGAGCCTGTAATTCAGGAAATCATAGGCAAGAAAAAGGATGCCCCTTCAAACCAACAAACTAGAAAATAACCAGCTAAAGAACAAAGAAAAGTGCAAGCTAAGGAAAAGACCAATGAAAAGGATAAAAATCAAGTGGCCCAGGCAGATATTCCCATAGGATTATTTCAAGGAAAGTTAGAAATGCCACCTTTTCTCACTACAATTAGAATATTTGGGAAAAACATGCATAACTGCTTGCCTAATTCAGGAGCATCGACCAATGTTATGCCTCTCATTGTATGCAAAGCATTGAGAATAGTCCCCAATCCTTCTAGAAGAAAGGTGACTTAGCTAGACAAGACAAAAGTAAATATAGTCAGAGAAATCAACTAGATCCCCATGCAAATTGCTGCAAACCCAAGGGTGTAGCAAGTTATTGATATTCAAGTGGCAGATATCCAAGACACATATAGAATAATCCTGGGGCGAGACTTCACTTGAGCATTGAATGGATATGCTACCACTGATTTCTCTCATGTGTGGCTACCATGGAAGGGACTACAAAATCAAATCTGCATAGACCGAGAGCCCTGCATGAAATTCATGATTACAAAATACAACACCAATGAGGTGTTGTTTGCTGAAATAGAGTTGGGTAATTATTCTTCCATGGCGTACCAAGAAGAATCAGAGCCTCAAGAAGAAGAGATGACTGAGGAAGTCTTCTTGGTATTATGCAGCCCTCCTACCAATTTAGCCTATGCACCTCAAAGCACAAGGATGCTGGTAGAATCAGACGATGATGAAAATTTGGGACTATTAGATGGATTCTAGGATTTCATGGAGAGGCGTATGCAAGATCAGCTTAGCCTAGGGGCAAGAATGGATTTCCAAGAGCTCTTGCTTCCTAGTTGGTGCAAGGTGCATAATACTGCCCACTTAGAATTTGAGTGATGCTTATCTTAGACAACAGTGGATCACATCAAAGGACAAGCTATGCCTCAAAAGGAGCTATCGATAGGGCAGCCTGCCACCAACCATGTTGAGCTAGTGTCCATTCCAGGGATGGAAGATGTAGGTGTGTAGCCAAGGAGGAATGAATGTGTGATCGGCTCCGAAGTTGAGGAACCCTCTAATTTCTAGATGCTACGCTTTGATGGATCCAAATCCAAGCAGGGAGCGACATCAGATTTGAACTCATCATCCCCACAGGTAAGACCTACATCACTGCTTATAGACTTTACTTTTATTGCACTAATAATGCAGCAGAGTACGAAGCACTAGTTCATGGTCTCTTGATGGCCCTAAGGAAGAAGGCTAAAATGTTGCAAGTCTTTGGAAACTTAGAGCTAGTAGTGAAACAAGTTAGAAAATTATACTCTTGCCATGATAGAAGGATAGAAAACTATAGGCATAGGGTTTTGGACCTGTTAGAGAGCCTAGATGCATTCAATATCCAATTGATCCCTCGTTCCCAAAACCACACTGCTAACTCTCTGGCTCAAGCAACCAACACTCTTCAACCATTATCATTGTTTGGCCTTAAAAGGTTCACCGTTGAGCTTACCTCCACCCCATCTATGCTAGACAACATTACCCATTTTTAGGTGTTTAATGATGACAAGCACATCTTGGATTTCATCACTAGTTCCGATGTGTTTGCAACTCAAATAATTGATGAGGCTAAGCCTGAAGAGGCTAATTGAGATATAGAAGGGTTCATCAATCTCAAGACTAATACTATTCCTAGAGGTATGGTCTAGCTTGAACATATATTTGACCTAGATCAGATCAAATACCAAGATTAGCAAATAAAGAAGGACTCCATTAACAATCAATGCGACACTCACAACCTTGAAACAACCGAAGAGGTTAAAAATGTATTCATTGGTAAAGTCTACACGCTAGAAGAAAAGAAAGGAATCATTGATGCTTTGCGGAAGTATCACGATGTAGTTGCTTGGAGCTATGAGGATTTAAAGACATATGACACCTCAATCATCACACACACTATACCTCTTAAGCCGGATGTACGACAATTCCAACAATGATAGTGTCCTATCAATGCATTGTTGGAGCCCATCATTTATAAGGAAGTGCAAAAGCTACTTTCAGCCAAAATCATATTTCTAGTTAGGCACTCCATGTGGGTGGCCAAATTGATCCGGTTAGGAAGAAGAATGGAGAAATTAGATTGTGTGTGGACTTCTGCAATTTAAGTAGAGCTTCAGAGAAAGACAACTACCTAGTTCCCTTGTTGGATGAGGTACTACAGATTGTCAATGGTTCTCAGATGATGGGTACTTCGACTACAACCAGGTATTTGGTACAATACAAAGATAGACACAAGACAATGTTCACCACCAAGTGGGGAACCTTTTCATATAGAAGAATTCCATTTGGGCTCATCAATGCTGGTGCCACTTTCCAGCATGCCATGTACATAGCCTTCAAAGATCTGATTGGAAAGTGCATAATTATCTACATGGATGATCTTACCGTGTTCTTAAAGAAGCGAGGTGATCATGTTTCTGATATGTGCAAAGTTTTTCAGAAATGCAGAGAATTTGGGATATCCCTCAATATGAAGAAGTGCATCTTTAGAGTTACAAAAGGTAAGCTACTCAGGCACGTTATTTTAGAAAAAGGAATATCAATAGACCCCAAGCGTATTCAGTCCCTCTTGAAGATTCAGCTACTTGGCAGCAAGAAAGAGCTGAAATATTTCTTCGAAAAGATAAATTTTGTCAGAAAATTTATTACAGGATTTGCTAAAAAATTTAAGCCACTCAATGCCATGTTGAAGAAATATGCTAAAATTGAGTGGACTCCAGAGGAAAAGAAGGCCTTTGAGGAAATAAAGAAAGCAATTGTTGACGCACCCATGTTAGTTAGTCCTAACTATCTGAAGCCATTCTATATATACTCGTTCACTTCAGATCATTCATGTTCCAGCATATTGACTCAAAATGATGATGAAGGGAATGAGAACCCAATTTCCTTCATGAGTGCTCCCTTAAAATATGTTGAACTAAGATATCACAATGTAGAAAAGTAGGCATATGCTCTGGTTAGAAGAGTTAAGAAATTTAGACACTACATCTTGCGAAACAAGGTGTTTTCCATTGTACCTGATTCAACAATGAAGACATTGCTAATGCAAATTGAGTTAGGAGAAAGAAGAGAAAAATGGGTTACCTATTGGAATCAAGGAACACTAAGAGGGGGGTGAATCAATGTTCTAGAAAATTTTACTTAATTAACCTGATCTTTAAACCACTTATAGCATTGAAGAAAAGGAAAGCTGCGAGAACACAAGACAATCAACCACAACACCATAACACAAGCTGGATTTTTTTCATGGAAACCCTGTTAGGGGAAAAACCACGGTGGAGGTCAATCCACAATATGAGTATGCTCAATATAAGTGTTTACAAATGGGGAATGCACATGCATTTAGGTACACTTCCTAGAGCTCACTGCTCAGATACAAAAGGAAGACTCACTGTATTACAAAAAAATTTGGATTACATCTAGAGGATTTGAACAGAGAAAATAGCATCTGCTAATGCTTGATTATAGTTCTGGTTAAGCACATTTGCAACATTCTTCACACTTTTTCTAATTCTGCTCTTCTACTCTTGAAACTTTGTCTGCTTTAATTCAGATCACCAATCTTCTTTCTGCTCAAATCAAACTATGCACAATCAATCAATAATTCTTCTAAATTTCACAACACATCACATGACACACCAAAATGATATAAACAATCACTTATATATATCTTCATTAAGAGATTACAACAATTACATGTCAACTTTTACAAAATATAAAACATGTATAAACTATCAGCTCAATCCATACATAATTATTAATGTGAATCAACCAATGTCAGCCACAACATAGTAAGGACCCAGAATAACATCCTCAAACATGAAACACATCAAAATATTACTCCTCGAATATCCACAACACGCTGCATTCACTTAGTCGCCCTTCTTGCACTGTTAAACATAAAATCATCAAACCAGATCTTCTAACTTGCACACCAATTAATACGAGGCTCTATGATTCAAAGATAACATAGACTATACACCAGACGACCTTCCCTAAGATCCACAACACAAAATGATAATATAAAATTGCATGTGAATCAATATACACAGCTTTGTCAGATGCATTGTTCTAGCTTTAACAGTTAATCACAAAACTTCAATTTGACTTCTAGTACGAGCAAATACTGAAGTGTGGATAGGATAACTGACTAGGGTTTCCATCAATGACAACACCAGATGACTTGTGCAGTGTCTCTTTCCAACAATCTCCCCCTTTTGCATTGATGGCAACACTTAGTGAAAAATGACTAAGTGTCAGAGTCAGTACCAACATGAATACACTGCCAACCTTCAAAACTTCAAATCACAACTCCCCCTGAGATGAATATGACATTTTTTACTATCCCACTCTCCCCCTTTGACATCAATGGAAAAGACATGAATTTTCATATCAAAAATCAAACAAAATTGCTATGAAAAAACTGCATATGTACAAACATGCCTCTCTAACTTACATGGACCAGAATATATCTGCAAAATTATTCTTCAATAGGCTCAAAATAGTGTCCTAACTCTTTTTAAGACTCTCTAAAATAGTCATGTGACCACAAAACAAGTAGGATTGCATCTCTGTTGACTCAATATTCATTGGATCACTGACAACCATAGCATCATGTGCTTCCTTCAATGCATTAAGCATTGTCTCCATTTTAGGACGAATTAATCCTCTGAGTTCACATACCCTTTCAACAATTCTACCTTCTTCATGCTTCAAGCTTTTAATTTTTTCAAGCAGGGATATGACTTGGCCTTCTTGATTCCTCACAGAAATGGTTAGAGGATCAAATGCTTGAGAAATATCTGCTAATTGTTTCTCATAATCCTTCATTTTCTTTTCAGTGTCCTCAGTGAATTTAGACAAAGATAAGCATGACTTGTAAATATTTACACCTTTAGATAAATAAATTTGAATGTTATTTACATAGGTAGCTAACAAATATTTATCATTATAAATCATACCTATGAACCAAGATCCCTCTAAAACCTGCACAATACAAGAAATAAACACATTATAAGATTGAAATGCAAGTTAGAATCTAGGTTCCCCATGAAATCCATTTGCAATACTTAAAATAGGAAAGAAGAATGAAGAACACAATGAAATAGATTAAATCCTATTAAAACAAGCAAACTCTTGATCCCATGGGGGAATTGGTGCCAATTTGATGTGAAAATTGGCCCTTTCCCAACTCCTATGATGCAATGTTGAAGATTGATGAAGAGTGATCCACTTTGTTGTAGATTCAAATGTGCTCCATGATGAAAAACCTGCATAACCTAGCTACGAATGAGATAAAATGCTAAAGCTTGAAGATGTATTTGAGTATAGTAAGTTTACTCAAATTGTGGATGATCAAATGAGGAATGAAGCCTCTTATTTATAGATGAGATTGAAGGATGAATATCCAAAATAGAGCAATGTGGGACTAACATTCATCCAATGGCAAGATGTCACTTGTCAACCTATGAATGGATGGAGGATGTGCAAGTTTTGAGGATTGTGCCAATAAATGCCTATTTTTGAAATTTGAATTTGTTGAAATGACATGCAAGAGGGAAGAAAGAATGCATTGAATGCCACTTGGCTCAAGGAAAATGACATGTAAGAGAGAGTAAATGCCTTGTTGGATGTACATGTCAACTTGGATTTTTGAATTCAAACTTGGAGAATATTCCCAAAAGATGCCTTGTTGAGGAAAATAGAGATTTAATAAACCAATTAAATCTACTTTCATGTGCAAGTGGTAAAAGCTAGAGGATGGGACATGATATGAGATTAAATTAATCAAATTTAATTAATTTAATAAAGGGGATTAGATGATGTGACCTATTTGACTTAAATTTGTGGATTTATTTAAATCAAATATGAGAGGAATGTGATAAGAGATTGATTAAATAAAGATTTTGATTTATTTAATTAAAAGAGATGATTGTTAGATTAAACTAAATAAGGTTTTAATTTATTTAATTTAATAGATAGACTTTAGAGATTTAATCAAATAAAATCAATTATTTAATTAAATCAGATAACTAGATCAAGATGGTTAATTTAATTATCGAGAAGAGGTGACTTAATTAGATAACTGGTTTATTTAATTAAGAGAGGAATATTGATGAATTTAATCAAATAGGGGCATTTGATTAAATGGTTAGACCGAAGGATGATTCAGGATGAAACAATGTTAGTAGTCGGGATTAGATGCACAATGTTAATTGGTACATTTTACGTGTTTACATTTTTCCCCTCTTTGAAGTAATGCACTTGTTGTGTTGGTTCAAAGAATAAACGATCTCGATTGAAGCCAAAAAAAATCACTTTTAAAATATTTCCCCATTGTTTCCCTGTGAGAGAAAACATGCCAATATATTGTCCCCTCAAAAGATTGAGTGAAAAGATTCGATTTGAGGGTCGATCTCGCGATAAAGAGGTTCAAGATGGACATATGGATGGTTGCGATGATGATGAAAATGGGATGGTTTTAAGATGCTTAGAATAACCAATCTATATTATCCTAAACAACTTAAATGATGATGTAATGCATGTGAGATGGATGAGATGGATGATGTGATATGCTATGATTATGAGATTTATTTATGCTAATGATTTGTGGATGCAAGATGGATGCAAGATGGATGCACATGATATGATATGATGATGCTTTTATGATTATGAAAATAGATGATAAATGTATGGTTTATGAGATGCTTAGAATATCCAATCTATATTATGCAATGATGGGGATGAATGCATGTGGTATGATTAATGATTTCTATATGATATGTTATGCATTATGCAGTATGCTAACGGTTTTGTGGATGCAGGATAGATGCAATGGTGATGATTTATGATTAACTGTCATGGTACCATGTTAGCGTGACAAGAAAAAGATAGAAGAAAACAAGAGAAGTCATTTCAACAAGAAATAAGATGATAAATATGCAAATGATGATTACTTGCCGAGGAGTTGGGATTTTTAAAGGGCCAATTTTCTTATGTTTGATAAAACACATAGATACGATGCATCAAGGTATAAAGAACTAGGATGGTGTTGTACCTAGTGCGATGGAATTTGACTTGAAAAATAGATAGGAGGATTCTTGTTCACACTTGACATACGGAAACCTTGCTAGGACGTACCTAACAAAGCAAGTATTTGCCAAGTTATATTACAAGAACATCCAACAAGCACAACAGACAAAAGATAATGATCGTTGCCCCATTCCTATCTCTCTAAATCCTTCATTCGGATATCAACGAGAGGTCCTTGGAATGAGAACAATAAGATAAATCAAAAGAAGAGATCAAGTACGCAAACAAGTAAATGTTATTCATACCTCTAGCCAAAGGGATTTGTTTTGATACGATAAGAATCCAAGGTGATATCCAAAATGATGCCCATTGTCGGAATGATATATCCTAGGACATGCATTGTATAGGATGATGATGGGTTGATGAGTTGTTTGATAAGCTATTGATAAAAGGTTGACTAACATGTTTGAACGTGATCAATATTTTGATTTTGCATTTAAAAGTTTGAAGTTTTCTTTTGATTTTACGTTTGAAGCTTGCTTTTTCCAATTGTTGTGATTGTTCCTATTTGTGTTTTCAAAGGGTGAGTGTGATGATTGATTCATTATGGATGATTTATTATTGTGGGTAAAAACGAGATGGGACTGATGGATTTTTTGGGTTTTTTGAATGTTTTTTATCTTTTTGAAATGTTTTGAGGCTATTTTTTGGGTTTTATGATTTTATGACTATTTTTGGATTTTGTCTCAGGGGCTGATCAAAGATTAGCCTTGCCTACATTTAAGCTCAAAGACGACGTAGTTCGGATTCCATGTTTTTGACGTTTTCTATTTTTATGAGTGATTTTGGATTTCGATGTGTTTTGGATGTTTTTAGACTTTTCGCACAATTTTGACGACTTGGATATGGATGTGTGTGATGATATCAGTGCTCTGTTTAGGATTTTGTTGAAGACCAAGCTAAGGTTGGTTGATCGAATCGATGGATTGATGATGATGATAACATTGTTAAGGATGCACAACAAAGCAAGGATAGTGTTAAGAAACACAATGATCGGGAAGGATATCCCAAGATTATGGATTGATTGGACTTGATTGATCAGGATTTTGAAGCTTGATTTGGAAAAAAAATATTTTAAATGATTCAATGTGACGTTGAAGCACATGTTAGATGCAATTGATATTGATTATTTGGATTTATGTTTGATGAAAAATAAAGATTGATAAGGAATGTCTTCTCGTCAAAATGTGCCATGGGTTAGTGATTTGGATTTTTTCCCACAAGTGGTGGACCAATTTTATTTCACATTTTCCAATGTTCGGATCATCACATAAGTTGGAGGATATAGATCAAGATTTATTCCTGAAGCAAGATGTAAATATCTGCCCCCAGTGTCTAGCAATGTATGGAATGTGATGTGTGGATGCTCAAATAGGTGTATGGATTGAGGGATATGGATTATCTTGTGATAAGATAATGTGTTCTGATAAAGAATGCTCATTTGGATAATGCTTCATGGCTCAGATAATGTTGGGTAGGATAGGATCAATGAAAATGACCCATGTCAAGATGTTTACCGTAAGCAAGTGTAAAGTGTGCACCAAACTTTTACCAAGATCAAGATAATTTGGACTATGGATGTAGATGGATAAAGATGGATTGGATAAATGGTTCATGGATGAATGGATTTATTATGGATGGGATAAGATGCTTTCACTTGAACTAGTGCGCGTAGATGCTCGATTCTACACATGATGCATGTTTTCCAGGTTTTCATCATGGTACCTGCCCAAAGCGCCACCAAAGTGGTTTTCACTAGAGGACAATATTTTTTCTTTACTGTTTTCAATCCTTTTTCTTATTTTTTTGGATTTTCATATTTTTTGATTTTTGTATTTTTCTATGAAATATTTAAAGCTCATGTTGAACCACAAGGTGTTGCTGATATAGATGCTTCTGTCATGATGTGCCATTAATAGCCTGCTTGAATAAGTTGATTTGCTAAGATATTTGCACTTGAATGCAACTTTTGGGATTCTAGATCTGCTTTATTGATACCAGGGTTAACTCTGTCTCTGTATGCACATCGCGATAGAGTGCCTTCAGAATCCTTATGATGAAGGGTCATTTCCAATACATGGTCAATTTGAGAATTGGATATTATGTGTGGAGGTGTGGATGGAGTGTGTTTAGGGATAGGAGGTGGATTGGTTGATAGTTTGGAACCTTTGTTTCTCCAAACTTGGGAAGATGAGCAATGATGGGTGGATACAGAAGTGTGCATGGAATTAGGACCAACTGCTTGATACACTTTGTACGTTCCTTGAGAAGCTTACTTTTTCTTTTGCAGACATCTTTGATGGATACTTTTCCCTTTTCTATTTTTCCCCATAGTTTCTTTGATTGATGGAGTTTGATAGGGATAATCTTTCTTTGTATTGTTTGGTATCCACTTGTATTTGATTTGTCTAATATGCTTCTTAGCTTATTTTTCTTTGATAACGTTCTTTGTGCTTTGACTCAAATTTTTTTTTTGATGTTGGTCCCAATTCATGGATGGGGTGATGGGTGGATGAAGATTCATGACGTGGCTAGTTGTAGTATTGACACTAGTTTCATCATAAGGACTCTTCGTGCTCCCTATGTTGACGTTTGCTTGAGACATAGTTGTCCCCAGTATTGTGGAAGTAGTACCTTTGTTATTTGATTCTTCCTATCCTGAGATGTCTTGTTCGATAAGCGTTCTCTGATAGATAGCCACTGTAGATGGTATTAGTTCAATTTGCTGCTCTACTAACTCTGGAATATCCTGTTCTATCTGACATGTTTCTTTGAGTGGATAATGTTGGATATCCGCATACCTAATGTCCTCAATCTGAATTTGGGATATATCTAATCCTGATGTTGATAATTCAGTTTGACTATAGGAATCAATAACCTGCTCTTTTTGTGTAATAATATCAGGAGTAAAGGAATCCTGTTTTGAATGAAGATCATCTACGTGTCCATCCAAAGAAAGCATCTCATGGGTAGATGGAGTATGTGCTATGTGGATATGATCATCATTTGTGACATCTTGTATAGATAGGAGAGTGTCCATTAGATCATTGTAGTAGCTTGGAGATACAAATTCTTGATCTTGAATGATTTTGGAATTGCTTTCGACATGCTTTGGAGCAAGTTCTTGACATGGGTCAATTTCAAAGGATGAATTTCTTACAAATGGTTCTTGGATATATTCATTAGGCATAGGAAGTGGCTCAATATCCTCTTGATATTTGAGTGAATTTGAATCAAGTGTTGAGTTGAAGATTCCTCCAATATCAAAAATCATGAGGTCGAAGGATGTCAATATGTCTTGGAAAGGACCATTGCTAGACTTTGGTGAGAGATGTTGATCATGCTTTAGAATAAATTCTTGAGATATGTCCTCTAACCTATCAGGTGATGTTGAGACATTTTCAACATGATCATTGGTCGATGGATTGTTGATTACAGGATCAAATAATGTTAACACTCCTTGAAATGGATCATTGTCAGATATTTTTGAAGGATTCTTATCATGATCAAAAAGTGACTCTTGATGTATGTTGATTTGATCTTTGGATGAGGTAGAAATATCTTCCATGTGTTCTTTGATGGATAGGTCTTGATTATGTGATCGTTGACTTGGATCGATACATGGAGTTGTTAACATTTTGTTGGGAATTTGAACAACATTTGCTTGTTGGGCTTGGTATTGGGCTTGAGCTTGCGCTTGCATTTGAGCCTAGGCTTCTGCTTGTTGGGCTTGTAGTGTGGGTTGGGAAACTTGAGCAACTTGTGCAGCTTGTTGAGCAGCTAGTTGTGTAGCTTGTCGGTTTTGGTTTTGTTGGAGTGCCTTCTAATAAGCAGCCTATTGAGAGGCTTGCAACGCAATGTTTTATTGGTTTGATGTGTTTGGTTTGGGTGGTGGTGGTGGCAGAGGTGGTTTTGGAATAGTTCTTGTTGTGGTGATAAGAGGTATCATCATATTGATGATTGGGATTTGAGTGGTGGATGGTGTGATTGATATGGTTAATCCTTCAGAGACCATGTTTTGAGGGATGATAGATGATGTGTTGGTTGCTTGTGCTATGGGGATGGTTTCCATATGTTGTTGTGATATCGATGGAAAGGGGGGAGGATTTGGTATGATGCCTTGATTAATGGTTAGGAGGATGTTTTGGATGAGTGGTGGTAGTGAAGGTAGCCCCAAACCAAGAGGTTATATGAATGTTAATGACAAGGGTGGGAGTGGTGGGAAAGTGAGTGGCATGCTCCCTTGGGGAAATGATGATGTTTGATCAAAAATGTCCCTTGGTCCAAATAAGTCACCTTCTCCTTGTGAGGCCATGGGGAAAGAGGTTTGCGGTGTTTCATTAAATGATGATGATGATGGGTCATTGTGAAAGGTGAGGGAGACATATTGGTGTGATGGATTTTGAACAACATTTGTGTGATTTGCAAACATATATATCCAAAATTTTACCAAGTGTGGATTTGAGAAGTTCATTTTTGGTATAGTTGTACTTGGTATATTCTCATTTGGCATGTATGGATTTGGTGGGATAATATTGTTTTGTTGAAGACCCATGCATTGAGTATTTGGTTGATAGATTTGTAAGTTTGAACTTGGATTTAAATCTACCATCAGAAAAGGTGTTTCAAAATTTAGATTGGGTATACTCACATTTGTTGTACCATTGAGGTTTGTAGGAGATAATGATCCCATGTATGGATTGTATAAATGTGAGTTTTGAAAATCAATTGGCATTGTAAGGCTTTGATAGTTTGGTTGATTTAGACCACTCATGATGAATGAATCAAGTTTATATTCCATGCTCTTCTTGTGTTTTGACCTTGTTGCAAAAGTGACCCCTAAGATGTTTAGGACCAATGATGAGATGAAGGATGAAAGGGGTGAATGATATGGGTGTTGTTTTTCTTAGGAACTTTGGATCAATGCTAGACTCTAGGATTTGATTTTGATTGGTTTTGATTGGATTTGGATAACGGACTTGTAAACCCTAAGATGTTAGATGTGATCTTAGGATGAACTTGTTCAAAGGATTACTAATTCAATTAAATGTATGAGAAAGGATGCATTCCAATACACCTAACTAAATAAGGTGATTTTGATTTTGATGATTTACCCAAGTCTAGAATGATGTTTCCAAAGTTCTTTTGTGGTATGGAGATGATAAATGTTTGGGGTGGATGAAGTGTTTGATTTTGATCCTAAATGAACCTAAGAAGGACTTGTTTACAAGGCCAAGGTTTTGAAGAACATGTTTTTCCCTTCAAACCAAAAGATCAAAGTTTTCTCAAAAGACCATAAGACAAAAGATACACAAGCACATGTGTGGGGTTCAATTGATTTCATCTTGATTAGTGAATTGATTTTACCACAAACACTTTCTTGATTAGATTTTCAAACTAAATGTCCAATGTCCTACCTTCTTTTCATCCCTACAAAGTGCTAATATTGGATTTCAAGGGAAATCCAATGCAATGGATTACCTATTGTTTATCTTTAGTAGAGTAGAATTGAGGATGTAAGTTCAAGTGTTTAGAAACCTCTAAGGATATGTGAATCCCAAGGGCAAGCAATAACACATGAATTTGGTC
This sequence comes from Sequoia sempervirens, assembly GCA_007258455.2. Lineage (NCBI taxonomy): Eukaryota > Viridiplantae > Streptophyta > Pinopsida > Cupressales > Cupressaceae > Sequoia > Sequoia sempervirens. The sequence goes on along the minus strand of VDFB02193867.1, from coordinate 646,888,958 downwards.
AATTGTTACCTCCTAAAAGGGTTTGAAATTTTGATGATGATGTTTAAGTGTTTGTTTCCAAGATGTTTTCAAACAAGCAAAGAATTTTGTAACCAAGAATAAGTACAACCCTATGGATATGAAAGGCAATATTTGTTGAGTCCCCACTAGGACAAGTCCAGCTACGCTTATCTTTAGCGAATGGTTAGATGCTTGACCCCATTGGCTCCCCTCCACGACACTCACGTATATGGGGCAGACAAACATCAACACCCATGAAACTCCCATGGCATGTTTCCATTTCTACTAAAAGACCGTAAAAGTGTGGGGTGGCTTGAGCTGACCGTTCTTGCACCAACAAATAGATCAGGATTTTTGGAAATTCTAAAAAATGGGTTTTAATTAGGACTTACGTTCATGGAGATTGACCCATGCAGTGAGTCCCTTTTCAAATCCATCTCGTCGAGAGCCAACCCGGCGTGATATTGGCATTTATTCCAATACCCACATTTAAATCACAGTTGGAAATACTCTTGGCTAGAGTGTTACCCGGTTGAGTCATTCCCTTGGGTAGTACTTTTCCCCAAGGTAGGCCCTCTAAGATAAACAAAAGCCAGTAAAGACAATATTCATAACCCGATCAATCTTTATTTGCAACACAAAGAGAGAGCATGTACACAATAATACTCTACTCACACTCGCACAATGTTTTGTTCAATTTTAAACCAAAAATGAAGTATGGAGGTGACTGCTTTATCTTAACCTAAAATCACAAAAAAAGGCCTTTTGATTCTCAAGATCACTATAAAAGCCGCGAGAGAAAGGCGCATCACAGCCCTTTTCAATGAAGTTAGTTTAAGTAAGCCATCACAAAGATAAAGTTGCACTTGTTCATTTTAGAGCCATAAAAAAATTGTAAGTTATTTTTAAAGCACCAAAGGACAAATGAGAATTGTTTTGTTCAATTGTTAACCAGAAAAAAAACTCTAGAAAGTTGTATTCCTAATATTCATTTTAAGACTTTTCAAAAATTGAAAAGGTTCTTTTTAAAAGCCCAAACAAAATTAGTGTCCTAAGTAAAAAGGAATAAAAGTTTCCTAAGAGTGTTAAACAAACACTAAAGTTTTTAAAAACACTTTGATTTTGTGAAATACCATCATCATGCTTCTCCTTCTTTTGTTTTTAATTGATCCACCCTAAAAGAAAGAAAACTAGTGAAATTTTGCAAAACATAGAGTTTTAAAAGTAGAAAATAGAAGATAAACTTATCATTTAACAAAAAGCATGTGCTAAAATGAAATTTCAACTTTTTACTCCCTATCAGCGGTGCAACCCTTGACTGCATCGCAGTTTGATTTCTCTAGTGGTGTTTTATATCGTACTTACGGTGATGGTGCTCTATACGAGACAGTTAAGCTCAAATGCATCACCCTTTTGCTCAGCGTCGCTGTTTGATTTTTTTCAAAATTGCCGCGGGTCAGATTGGTCAAGTGGCATAGTTTGAAATTCAAAATCTTGGGTGGGAAGACTTCAGTGTCATAGTTTGAATTTCTAGTGGTGTAATAGAAACACTAGAGAACCAACGATGATGAATAGCAATGTTGAACCTATAAACAAAGAAAAAGTGTGAATTTGATCAAAAATGTGATTGAATATTGGGATTTCCCTCCTAGCACCAATATGTGAACCACGATCCCTCTAAAACCTACACAACACAAGGGAAATAAACATGAGTATAAGATTGAGAGTACCAGAGTTAGAATCTGGGTTCCCCATTAAATCCATTTACAATGCTTAAAATAGGAAGAAGAATGAAAAGAACACAATGAAATAGATTAAATCCTATTAAAATAAGCAAACTCTTGATCCCATGGGGGAATTGGTGCCAATTTGATGTGAAAATTGGCCCTTTCCCAACTCCTATGATGCAATGTTGAAGATTGATGAAGAGTGATCCACTTTTTTGTAGATTCAAATGTGCTCCATGATGAAAAACCTACATAACCTAGCTACGAATGAGATAAAATGCTAAAGCTTGAAGATGTATTTGAGTATAGTAAGTTTACTCAATTTGTGGATGATAAAATGAGGAATTAAGACTCTTATTTATAGAATGCCAATATGGATGAATATCCAAAATAGAGCAATGTGGGACTAAGAATGAGCCAATGGAAAAGTGCCACTTGTCAACTTGTGAGTGGATGAAGGATGTGCAAGTTTTGATGATTGTGCCAATAAATGCCTAATTTTGAATTTTGAATTTGTTGAAATGACATGCAAGAGGGAAGAAAGAATGCATTGAATTCCACTTGGCTCAAGGAAAAGGACATGTAAGAGAGAGTAAGTTCCTTGTTGGATGTACATGTCAACTTGGATTTTGAATTCAAACTTGGAGAATATTCCCAAAAGATGCCTTGTTGAGGAAAAT
>VDFB02193867.1:646849243-646886451 GCA_007258455.2 Sequoia sempervirens | reverse complement strand
CACTTACAAACTCCAATCTGGTCTTTTTAGTTCCACATTCCAGCATGTACAAAGCATTAGATAAATTTCATTCATCTTAAATGCCTCCCTCTCATTATCTATTGGGGCATTACTACCAAACATGATGTTGTGCTTGGAGTCAGAAGATTTGGAATTTCACTCTCACAGTGCATTATCTTACTAGATTTTACCAACAAGAGTTTTGTTGTCAATTGGGGAGAGCATAGCAATTTTAAACAAAACTAGAGGTTCACGTGTCTTGAGGTTTGGCATGCTACTACAAAGATCTCAGGCGGATACTATAGCAAGCCCATTGGACATATGATCAAAATCTCTACTGTTCCTTTGTAAATCTTAAAATTTATGTAAATGGCCTGATGCTAAGAATTATTTATGTGTTGTGACTTTCTTTCATAATGACCCAAGTGAAACACCATTTCTTCAAATCCCTAACATGCTCAAGGATTTCTTTTAAATCACTATTCTTTACTATTTGAGAAACCATAAAATAAAGAACATTGAAGTTTTAAGCAACTAACCCTGCTTCCTTTATGCTTTGGAACAAAAGCATTTTAAATTTTGATTTAAACTCCCAATGGTTATATGCTTGAAAGCATTTTAATTGAACACCCTCTTCATGCCAATCATCTGCATTTTCAAACTATAGGGACACAAATTGACGAGCATTGGTGTGAACAACCAATAATTTTTTTTGACTTTTCAGTTCACCACCATCTTTTGTTCCTACAACCTTGATTGAAATATTTCCTTCAAAGTGTTCCACACCTGTGCAAAGCATGTTGAGTCCCCATATGGGCCTGGCTAAAAAAAAATCATTTTCAAACAAGTTTTATGCTCAAATTGATCTTTGAAAACTTTTGAATGCTTCAAAAGTGAAAAGATGAACTAGGTTATCATCAAAATCTATTTTCTGGCTCATTTGAACAATTGTCAAAATAGGTCAAGTTGGCTCTGGAATTGCCTAGAGAAATCAGTCAAACGATCTCCTAGAGCCATAAAAACTTGCAGGCATGTAGACTTTCAGCCAAAGAATGGAGTACAATAGATGGTTTGGAAAAATAGATCACGAGGTGAAAGTTATTAATTATCAAAGTTGCTTACTTGAACTTTTCTGCAAATGCAACTGTTCAAAACCAATTAAAACTCATCCAATCACCAATTTGAAAAAATATCAAATCAACTCCTAACGAGTTGCCACTGGACACAATAGATCATTTAGGTACAGAGAATGGAGAGAAACAATCATTTTTACATGACGATCATCTAGTTGCAAAATATAAGCTCAAACAGGAGGCTACTTTGTAGAACTGAAAGTTTGTAAACAACATAAACGTGTCAAAACCCTCTAACTTCACTTTTTGAAACCCTATCAAAACTCATCATGGGAAGCTGAAAATTTAAATTCTTGCTCACATATGCCACATGAGTGGGTCCACAAATGGGTTTGGCTTGAAAATCAATAGGCACTAAATTATGACCCTCCAAAGTAGGTCTCTTAGGCAGATTTTTCAGGTACACTTTTGAATATGCAAAGGAAAAATCTTCAATATGGGCACTTCAAATTGGAAAAATTTGAAAGTCCCAACATTGGCTCCAACTAGGGATGTATGCCCCTTGTGGGCATAACAAGAATCCATATCTCTAGGGAGTAGACCAAATACTGAGTCCATAAGGTGTTGTCAAACTGGTCATTTATTCAACCTTCTTTTTCAACTTCATTTGGTGACCCCAGGCCACCAAATGAAAAATGGGAGTCAGTACTTACCTCTATCAAACACCAATCTGTAAAAATAACTGATCTCCCTCAACTCATGCTTTCTTCTGTTAAACCTTAACAATAAAAGTGACTACATTTGTGCAAACACAAGTATCAGGTTTCCTTTGTAGAAGTAGACACTTAGTCTCTATTAACTTTGTCATCAAGTGGAAACCAAATCAAATAGGCCACATCACTGCCACTCTCTTTATTTTTCTGATTTTGTATCAAGTGGCAACATTTGAAGATGTTGATCAAGACCATCTAAAAGCATAGCCTGATCACAACCATCCACTTGATTAAACATGTTGACATCTCCCAACAGATAGTCATATACAGCATTATCAACATATTCACAATCACTATGCATCCGAAGGTTAGGAATAATTTTAAAATGCTGATTATCATGTGTCAAAAACCTATCATAGTCATCATATAGACCATTTTTAGATTCAAAACAACTTTCTCCAATGTTCCACACATTGCCACACTTGGTGAAAACTTCTTCCAGCTAACAAAAGTAGCACTCACATTCTACCACATGGCTAGTACTGTTAAGCTCAATTTGACCACTAGTTTGCATATCTAAAGTGAAACTATCACAAGAACTTACTGAAAGATCTTGCACATCATGCAAACTATCTCCAAGTGTATGCAAAGGGATACACTCATAGGTTGGCACACTCTGCAACTGTTCTTCATCATGTTGGTATTGAGAATCGTCAGAGATTTCTAACTTGTCCTCATCTGTAGTCACTTTATCATCCTCTGAACATAAGGTATCAACACTATCAACATCCCAAGCTTGCTCTAGAATGAGCAATTCTGGTTTAGAAGGATAATCTAATTTCTCATTGAAATCAACATCTACATTCACATTCAAAGACTCATGACTAGGCTCATTCAAGTCAGCAAACAAAGACTTGTCCAAACCCGCATTAAAATCTTCAAAACTTGGCTCATTGGGTGCACAAGCCTCATGATAATCTGTTGCTTCAAACTCATCAAAATAGATTTTTGAGTTTGCATCAACATGTACACTATCATACTCATCATACAATGCATCATTGCAATCAAATGGCTACTTGTCTTCATCCACATCATCATTATGGTGATCAACTAGTTCATCATTGGAAAGAGAATAAAAAACACATGCATCACACCTTGCATCTTGAAGACCATCATCACTATCAAAATCAATGTGAGAAGCACACAACAATTGAGGGTCATCTTCATGTGTACATTTTTGATATTCAGTGGTCAACAGATTTGAAATTTGTTCACTGCTCAATAAATTATTGTTTTAATCCATTCTTTCAACCACTTCTCTTCTTGACCTTCATTGGAATTGAATGCATTATCAAATTGTAGATAAGGAAATGTCATGAAATCATCATCATCAAAGTCTAAAAACTCAATGGACTAATCATAAACTGGAATTCCCCAATCACAAGAGATTGGATTACTAGCAACATTGTCAAAAACATTGTCACAACCCACCACAGAGAATAGGATGTCTATTTGTTCATTCTTAATTACTTTTGGGTTGTCATAATAGCAATGCACATATTTTTACATTTCAACATTGGACTGGTTGTCTTCATTGAGTTTTTCATTTACATCCTCTTGAGGATAGACACAAGAATTTGCATTGTCAAACTAAAAACCATTAGTGGTTCCTTCATTGTATTTGCTTGTGCTTGATCTTGCTAACTAAAATTCACTGCATACCTCTTCACTTGCAGCTGATACACTCACATCTCAAGAGAATTCCCCAAATCAGAAAATTTCAATGTCTCATTATAAAGACTTGCATCAATCTACATTCACTTGTAAACTTGACATGATCAATTGCACCATAACATTACTGATCACATATCTCTTCTTCAAAGAGTAAATCCAATTCATATCCCTCATCATGTTCTTGGCTCAGAAAACTTGGAATCCCATTGTTCCTTGCAACATCACATTCATTGCATGAAGGGAAAGTCTCATCAACACAATGTGAACTTAAATGGTCATTCAAGAAATTATCTGCATCATTATAGCCTTTCATTGCTATAGATAATTTTCTCTTTGCTTTTGCATTTTTAGAGGAGATTGAAGAAACTTCAAATATTTCATTTCTCTCATCATGTCTTTCATCATCATGGCTGCAATTTTCATTTGAGTGTATGTCTTCTATAGGTTGTCCAAAGACAACTTCTTCATCACCTAATGATGCATCCTTCCTATATTCTACCTTCTCAAGTATGCATTTATCTGTATTCAAAACTACAGATATTTGATCATTTGCATTCACACGGCTATTGGTTTCACCAACATGTTTACCCAAAACTGAAGACAACAAACTTTGCACATATCCATTCCTCATCTTATCCAAATCATCTAAAAATGTGTAAGCCATCTGCATACTCAATATTTTATAATCCTTTAACAATGCACTAGGTCCTTCTTCAAAGGCTTCAAAATACATATGGATGCAATCAGGAGTACCAGGTCTAAAATTTTTGAGGATTAGTGAAAGAGCAGCAACAAATCTATGACTGAAATCAATGCTTGACTCTTCGTTTTGTTTTCTAATCTACTTTAACCTTGTGACAAGGTTAGAAGGTTCTATTGCAAATTATTTTCTATAAGCAACCATGAGTTCATCCCAACAAGGAAAAAATTTCTCAGGAAAACTTAAGTACCAATCCCTAGCTCTTGCTTCAAGAGATTTGACAAAAAATATCATCCACATATCTTGATATCCAAATGAATGTTTCTCCATGAATCTAGAAAACTTTCAGACATGTGCATCTCCTTCACATACATTGTACCCATTAAATCTAGGCATCTTCTTATAGAATTGAGTTGGCATACTCTCAATTTTTTAATCAACCCATGAAAAATCTAGTTGAGCATACAATGGATCAAAGGAATTGACAAAAGGTGCATTAACTTGGCAAGTAGATACACTATGATTGTCTCTTAATTGGGCTTGTAGAGACATCTAGTGCCTTTCACCCATCTCCTTAATTCCCCTTTCAAATACAGCTTTCCATTCCAGCTTTATCTTAGGCTTGTGCACTCTTGGGTTCATGCACTTTGATGTATCAAATGTATGAGGACTATTAGAATTCTGACACTTCTTGACAAGTTGTATCAGAGTGTCTACTGGCATGGCTATTTTATCTTGGTTCTCCATGGATATTTGCAAATTAAGGTTCAACTAATTGTGCATAATATTTACCATGACCAAATGAAGGATTACTATGAAATTGCTGACATGGTGATAACCTAGACTTGAAGCATATGACAATGTTAACGGATGGAAATCCCTAAGACATACAAATGAATTCCAACCATCCACACTAGCAAATATTTGAGCACTAGACAAAATCTTTCAATAGAACGTCAATTACATTTAATATGACAGATCCAACAAATGGGAGTGTTCAAACTCAATATTATTGTCCTTTCCCTTTATTAGTGCTAATTCACTCAATAGGGAACCAATTTTTTTCCTAAGATGTTCAAATATGGTTTTCACACACAATTCTCTTAAAAACCAAAGGTGAAGAATACCTGGAAATGTTGCAACTACTACAAATTGTTCTAGAAATATTGTAGATATGGAACTATATTCACCTCTTCAATAGGTTCTTTTGACAGAGTCACCACCTCTCTTCATAGAGGACTGAACTTCAAACAGTATGAAGCTCTTTCATAGATAATTTTCTTTTTGAGTTCCTTTCACCAATAGAACACCACAGATCATGCAATCTTCAGGTTCACTACAAAAAATTCTTTATCTAGGTTTGAAATCCTTTAATATTTGAACTAAATTCAGAATGGAAAATAACTGACTCAATGCAGTGACTCTTAAGGCTAGATTCTTCAATCAAAATTTTCTCAAATTCTCCCTAGTAGAGTCACCATTATGTTCTTGTTCCAAATCAAAAAATCTAATGAATCCTATAGACTAGCCACTTTCTAATGATCAGACTCAATGGTGGATTTGGCCAACTAACAAGATTTAGTCAAAGACTGAAATCTCCTACACTTCTGGCTCTATAGGACCAAGGTGGGTCAACCTATACAATGCCTAAAAACTTAATTCACTCATACAAAGACATTACTTTTTATAGCAGATAATTCCCAATTCAATTACACCCAAGAAAGTACTAACAACTTCAAATCTAGCTAAATTCTTGGTATATCAAAACTTACTCAGAAATTGGGAAGTAGGACTCAACACCAAACCTCAACCAAACAACAAGGATTTAAAATGATTTTGAATTTAAACTTGTTTTCGAGATGCACAAAGCTAAATGATATATCAGTGCCTAATTCTAGGCCTTAGAGTCAAACACATAAAAAGAATTCATCAGTACATGAACATCAACTAGTGGATTCAGATTGTTAATGCATTACATCAACATATCCACTCTTGTTGTCAGTCAAATTCTCCTTATTAGATCCAACCTGCACACTTGAAATCACAATTATCTAGTCAAAGTAATTTAACCATTTCATTGAAATAGAACCACGAATAGACAAAACAATCTCAGGAAATTTGAGATGACAAACTCAAACATACTTTGTATTATTGAATTCATATGACTGAAAATGTACAAATTTGGAGACAATTTGATGACATTATTGATTTACTTGCACAAACTGGCTGATATTTACTCATGAAATTTAGCAATTATAGATTTACAGACTCAACTCATGACTTTAACTCAACATTTTCTATCTACCCAACCCCATACAAGAATTCAGAACCCTTTACAATGAGAATAGAAGAGAAGATATAAAAGAAAAGAAAGCTCCAGAAGTTGATCTGTTGAAGACATCTGGCAGCTCCATCCACTATTAATCAAAAAAAATGTAAAGCCTCTCTCTTCTCTCTTCCTTGCAACAAACTTTTCCTCTCAATTTTCCTTTGCTCCAAGTTGTTCAACAATAGAAAATTTCCCCATGTGGAGAATCTCCATTTTACCTAGCAGCTGAAAAATGTCTTTGCCCATGAAAAATTCATATTTCTACTCTTTGTTATGCAGCACTTTACTTTATTCACCTTTAGCAAAGTAAAATATTCCACTCTATAATGGAACAATTTAACTCCTAGCTTTCATTTAATTTCAAATATTTCATTTGAAATAATCCCCTTTAACATTAAATGCAATCTTAGAAAATGCCATGGGCAAAATTTATATGCACCTATATCTGCCTTTTTCCTTATGATAAAATAGTTTCCCTTCACCTTAAATTTAACATTTAAAACTTTGCATTTTAATGGTGAATTCATTAATTTATTCACCGGGCATCATATCCTTTTCCTGTTTCATTTCCAAAAAAATAATAGCCTCCCAAATAGTGAATACTTATTCACTTTAGCCGTGCAATTCTACGTGTGCACAAGACTTTAAATATTTCATTTGAAATATTTATTCACTCTTCAGGAAATTTTTTTTTACCCATGCCATCATCTTTGATTTTATATCAATAGAAAAATTATTTTTCTAAATAATTCATTGAGCACTTTACCTTTTATTTGTTCTCACTCTGCATGGGCCCACCTTTTATATTTTCCCTTTGTTTTAAATTTAATTCAATATGCATTAAATGTTTTAAAAAAAAAAAAAACCCAAACAACCCTTTATTGAAGATCAGCGAGCATGTTTAATTTTTAAATGTTTTTCCTTTTTTAAAAGAAAATGAAAGCTTTTAAAAGATCAAACCATCGGGCAAACAAAATACCTCCTATTTCATTTACTTGTTTGTGAGCCCACTTGCCACTCGGATCTTTCTTGTCCACCTCGTGTCATTAACGAGCATGCAACTTGGGCCTGCAAGAATATGGGGAATGGATAGGATTTAGCTATGTTTCCATCTCCATTCTCTGTCATTAATCTCCCTTTCACTCTTCTTCATTTTCCCTAAATCATCCTCATGCGTTCACAGTTTTTTTGTCAATGGCGACAAAGAAATTATTTTCAGTAGTTAACATGATATACATCTACTCATCGAATAGACACCTATCATTCTAACTACCAGTACGAGCAACCCTTATGCAAGATGAGAATATGCCCAATCCATCATTTCCCAAAACATTTTATGTATCATCATCATGAACTGGCATTAAATCCCCTTTGTGTTGTAGATCCATCCATCATGACGGCCCCTCCATTCCATAAACAATCTTAACACATTGGGTAAACTATGCACTTCTCATTGGCGCATGGTAGCTTCTTTATTCACAAACCCCTCCCTTATGGTGCAACTCATTCCTGGTCACCTCTAAAAATGGGTAGCCTAACCACCAATTAAATTTTCCTAAAATTTCTAAGGCCTTTTTCAACAAATTCATGTTGTGTGCAAGCTGCAAGTTTGTGGACCCTTCCTCTTCATTCAAAACTATAGAGAAACTCAAATTTCCAAGTGAAATGTCAACTAGAGGACTCCTCCTTGGATGCACAGGGATTCCTAACCAAGCCGTCAATCCTATATGCATTGATAGATCTTCATACCCTGCGCCAAACTCTTCATTTTGTTCGAGTCCTCTTTGGCCAGCATGCTAGCTGCCCTAGTTTACAACCCTCCTGATCAATGGCAATCTATAAAGGCATTAAAATTTTCAATCTAAATCATTAGAAAAGGATTCCTCATGGAGAATAGAACCCTTCTTTCATAGGTACAATTTTTACTCCATGCATATGTTTGAAAGTTTCTAAATATTTATCAACATATCCATTTGTGATATGTTGCAATCATGGCATTGGATGAGACCACACTTATTTGAGAATTTTTTCAAACAAATTCATGTGCCTTGCCCATCCTCCACTTACTGTTGATGGGTTTTTTAGCACTTCTCAACATAGGAAATGCATAAGTGCACTACCTCTGTTGAAAGGCAACCTGATACAAACTAATTGCAAAAAATTACCCCAAGGTCTATTGGGTGTTAGGTCATGACTTGCTTGGAATATCTCAATTGGTTCAATGTGATATTGCTGGTAATCATAAGGCAGCCTTAAATAAGTTAAGTTGGAGGGGAATCAACTCTTTGAATGGAGTTTATAAAATTCTGAAGTTATGTTTTATTGCTGCAAGTTTAGGACAACAGTCTGAAACTTCATTTATATCATTAGATTTGGCTTTACAATGTGCAATGATGCTTGAAATTTTCCTAAATTACCATTTGAAAGAAAATTCAAAAGGGCAAGGAAGAGGGTATGTTCCTAGACTTGAAACTATCAATGAATAGTGTAATGTAGGATGCTACAGTGGACAACCTTCTCAAAACAAAGTTCCACTTAACCAAATCAATTCACAGTCTGATGAAACTAGTGCAATCTTCTAAGGTCTACAAATTTTCAACCATTCATTTATCATAAAGCATGAATAAAAGATAGAATTTGAGTGAAGCATTTAATTAATGTTTAGACTAGCTTTACACTACTATTTATCATCAATAAACACCAAAAAGCATGAACAAGGAAGGGCATCAACACAACAAAATTATTTAATACCAATGAACAATATCTACCAATCTACTAAAAATATGCTAAACACATAGAACAACAAAGTAAATCTATTGAAATATACTAACTATGAAGAGAAGAATCATGAAACATGAGATGAAACTCAAGAATCCACCAAAATCAATGAACTTCTATTAGAATTTCAGTAGCATGTCTTTACAACAACTCAACTCTCTCTTGAAAATGAGAGGAGACCCCTATTTATAGTGTTCAAAAAGAAAAATGAATGGCCAAGATTTAATCTCATTGTGTGGCCAAGATTCACTAAAAACTAGGGTTTCACCTACCCCTTAATATTTTATAATTTAAAATTACATCTATGTCTTCTAGCCTAATTTTTCTTCTATTGGCCATCACTATAACACTTTTTTCCTTTAGCTGATTGCCTTGCTGCAACTACTTTGTGAGGAACTTGTCATCAATGACCTAATTTCCTTCATTCTTCATCATAGTAGCATACTCTATGAACTTTCTGATCAACACTTGAAGCTTGTTCCAATCCATTATATCGGATTGGAGCACCTGGAAGCTCAATTTTCTACACTTGTTAGTAATTAAATCCAAATCCTTGTCACATTTCGATGTGTTCTTGATTACTTGCTCTGATTGGGCAAAGACTCAAGTAGAAAAGTCCATAAAATCTAGTGTGAGTGCGTCTACAGCTCCATTCTCCTTCTTCGTATGGAAGTATGGCTTTATTTTCTCTAGATCTAGCTCAACGAAGGGCATGCTAAAATTTGTCATTAGCTTTAGGTACTCCTCACATGACATCCTAATTTCCTTGGCCCAATCTATGTCAAGTTCCATTTCATGGAGCAGTTGTTCCAATATTTCTCTCCTGTGGTCAAGGCCTAATTTCCATATTTCCATGAGCCAATGATCATCCTTCACCAGTGCTAGCTCCTTTTCCCACATTCTTTTGGGAATCATGAGGATAGCCTCAATTTTAGGATATATAATCCTGTAGAGCTCTGGGAAGTTAGTGAAGAAGTTCCTAATACCCTCAAGTTGTTTTTACACTTCTCAAAACTTGTTTTCTGTCTAGGCAGCATGGCCAATGACCATATCTCCATGGTGGATCACCTGTTGGAACGATTCCTCCATAGCCTCAGTCCAATTCTTTCTTCATTTGAGCTTGTTGATATGATCCTTGGACAGTAACTCGGGTGGGGCCAACGAGGTTGTTCGTAGTTCTTCAATGGAAGACCATTGTTGTATGTAGGTTGTCAAATCCACCACTTGTGCTTTTAATTCCTCCTAAGAGGATTTGTCCTTATTCATTTTCTGCACAATGGTGGCAATGGATCCTTGGAGATGGTCAATCTTTTGCTCCCTAGTGGTCGTTCCTAAATCAATGATGGAGATGTTATAGCTGATTCCTTCTCCTTCCACCACTGAAGTAGCTATTTGCATAGTTCATGATCTTGATGCATCCATTGTTAGATGGGATCTGAACCTTGGTTTCTTCTCCTTCTTTTTCCCTATCTGTGCTCGAGCCAAGATGGCTTCTAATCTCTCCTTGGGATCCATGAGGATGGGGGTCTTCTACAATTATTTTTCTAGCCATTCAGGCATCGAGGATTCTTCCTTTGGTAATTCATGATGGATCTCCATTTCTTGGCGACCCTAGGTCTCTTGTTCTATCTTTTCTTCCTCTTCTTCATCAGATTCATGGATGAATACGACAGTTTCTTTCCATGACTTAGTTACAACTATGTTTTCCCTAGGGCTATCTTCCCCTTCAGATGTCTTCTCTTTTTTTTCTCCTCACCCATTTTTTTCATGATACTCTACCTCTGGGCTTTTCCTTGCTTCAGCCTCTTCTTTAGGCTTGTCCTCTTCTTGATCTTTCTCTTCTTTTTTTACTTCTTCCCTTGTAGGAGGCATTTCCTCATCATGATCAGGGCTCTTTTCTTATTCCTCGATTGGAGGTCATTTGGCCACCTCCATTTCTTCATCTAAATCTCTTTTCTCTTCAGGGGACTGCTTCTCAACTTCCTCCCCAACATCCTTGAGTTTTTGGGCCAACTCCTCTCAAAAGTTTCCACAATATATCTTATGCCAGGGTCCTCAATATCTTCTTTATAGGATTGTGTTTCCTCTTCCTCATGCACTACATCAATAACTAAATGTTGATGCTTAGGGTGCTCGTGGTAGTCATCAGCTTCCTTTTCTATTTCTTTAGTTGCTTCCCTCTCTTTTCTTTCCCATTTCTTGGAAATATAAATTGTCACCTCCATCGTAGGTGTTTTAGTTGGAGGATAAGGGACGAGGAGGCTAGCAACAACTTGTGCTAGGGTAGCCTGCACTGTAGGGCTCATTAATACTCCATAAATTTCCATTGGTATGTTTCACATATGCTTGGTGAAAGCTTCTGGAAGAGTAAGGGTGGGCATTGTCATTGTAGAGGACAAGGGAATAATGGTTTATGGAGACATGGAGGAAGAAGTGAGTGGAGAAGTGGTAGCAGAGGAAGAATCCATCACCATAATTTTTGTAGTAGGTGAGGTGGAGGCAAGGTGAACTGAAATGTCCACCGTAGGTGGAGAAGAAGTGGGAAATGATTAAGATGTCGATGGAGGAGTAATGGCAGTGGTAGCAAGAGCAGAGCTAGCAGGTGGAGATTTGGGTTGCTTGGAATTTTCTTCTTCTCCCTCATGGAGGGGGTCCTCTTGAATGGTGGGAATCTCCATGAATCTGCCCGATTTCCTTTCTTTCTTAGAGGGCTCCCCCTCTGATGCTTTCTTGGAATAAACCTTATGCTTTGGATGGAATTTTTCCACCTCGTCTCTTCCTTGATCTGGTAGTAGGAGGGGACTTTGAGGTTTCCCTAGATGGGGCAACAATAGTTCCATTGAGGGTCTCGCTCTCAAGCTCATCCTCAAGCTTTTCATATGTCAAAGTGGCTCCTTGCAGTTTCAACTGAGCAATTTTCCCATCAATACATTGCTTTGCACGGGATTCAATTGGCTTGGTTAGAATATCGAGGTCATTGAACTCTTCCTCATCCAATTCAATCAAAGGAAATGATAGGTTGGCAATGACATCAAATCTTGGATCAATTACATTATTTTCTTACTCCACAACTTGATCCGACACCAGGAACAAGTTAACCATTTTAACAAAATATGTCTTCATGCACATGTAGTGCCTCATGCAAACTTCTTTATCATCTTTGAAATTTTCACAGAAGTCCTCAACATTGTGTAGATAGGAATATTCTTTTCGAACCATCTTCTTTAACTTTCCATACAGATCCATCAGTGGCTGGGCAGTTTGAAGCTCTAGGTTGTATTCAATGATATCATTTTCTAAGTACTCCACACACTAGGATGTGGGTATTGTATACATGCCTTGGTTGAACATGAGAGGATACGGAATCCCCAACCTATTCTTGTCACTTAGAAGAGTATGTGTGTGTTGTAGCTGCTTGGAGATTTCAAGCAATATTAGCCAGTCATTTGGATACTAGGGTAGCTTATATGGCCTCTCAAAGAAGCCCTCAGTTCTAATGTATGTAAACTTAGGAAATTGGATGAATAGAAATCCAAACCAATGGATGAAGGCATCTACACTATGAGTGACTCTCCTTTTGATGTCACCTCCAAGTAATCTGATAATGTGCCCGATAAAGGCATCATTCACTCTGTGGTAGTCTTTCTTGAAATTTTTGTACTAGAGCCGCAGGTAACTATCATAGACCTTTAGTTCTCTTCTCAGAGTCTGGCTTAGTGCCACATAGAGACCTCTATATTGAGCATGGTTTTCTAGTAGATAGACCAAGTATGAGGTCATGTAGAATTGGGAGCTCTTTTTCATGACCACAAACTGCTCATGTAGGCAGTTGCTAATCATTCCTGCCCAGTGAAATTTGGTTTTCCCTCTGATGATTTCTTCTATAAAATAGAGCATCCACTCCTAGAAATATGCTGGAGTTGGGAGGCCCATGACTCTACTCAACAAGGTTACCAAATCATGGTAATCCTCGTGGAAATCACTTTTGAAAAGCCCTTGGGGGACTTTGTTCGTGATGCCCCTCTTCTCTTTTAGCTAGTATTGATTGATCAACTTCTTGCATTTGATGGGGTC
The DNA here is from genome assembly GCA_007258455.2 of Sequoia sempervirens. Classification (NCBI taxonomy): domain Eukaryota; kingdom Viridiplantae; phylum Streptophyta; class Pinopsida; order Cupressales; family Cupressaceae; genus Sequoia; species Sequoia sempervirens. The sequence goes on along the minus strand of VDFB02193867.1, from coordinate 646,873,050 downwards.
AACCTTCCATGTGCTTTTGGTGCACTCCTTTGATGTCTCCTCCATTTCATCAAAGGTAGGGATATGGAAATTATTCCCTATAGACTTGGAGGACAGGTTAGCCATTACATTCCCATCTCAATCCACAATTCTCTTGGTTGTTTCTTGGTAGGCCTCTCTGCAGGCTATTACTAGCTCATGAGCCATGAGGGTAGGCGGGAAACTGGATGCCTTGGACAACCCACTTTTCCTAATCTTCTTTTCATTCTCTGTGGTAAGGTTACTGATGACCCTCTGCTTGAATTCATCATTATCAATGTGCCCCAAGTTTGTATTTGAGACAGTGTCCCATTCTATGGTGACCTTAGTGTTGATTTCCTCCCCTTGGAATTTATACTTCATTTGATCCTTGTCCTCTTTTCCTCTTGGTGCTTTGGTAGATTTCTTTCCCTTTACCTTCTCTACGAACGCTCCTAAAGGTTCTGCAGTTGATTCCATATATCCTACAAGAAAAGGAGCAATAAGCATATTCATGCACAAAACATGAGAAACGTCAACTAAATCCTACAAAATCCATGTTAGATTGAGTAATTCATCATTCAAATATCCCAACATTCCTTTTAGATCATGATTTGCTTCTTGTTTAAGGGAGTTATGACAATGCAGGCCCAGGAGTGTAGACTTCCCTGGGCTGGCTGCCATTTTTTAGGGCAGTTGCAGACAGATAGCCAAAAGGGCCTGGCATCCCACATGGTTCCACCCGCATTAGGTTTTTGTAATAAAGTGGGTTCCATTGGGAGGTTAATCTATTTTGGAATTTGTTCTTGATCATCTTTGAGGTTTTAGGATTGTTAGCTTAGTCATTTAGGCATGTGGGCCCAAAGCATGCGAGTGCAGGGGCTATCTTGGCTGTTTTGAGCTTTGTCATTAAAATGACACTAGCATAGCGGTGCCCCACACTACGAGATCCACACCAAGGGAGGATGACATCTTCTCTCTTTGTAGGTTAAGTTCTTTTGACAAGGTACAGGTGAGGATACATGGGAGGATGTAGGTGTCAGTCGTTTCAGACAACAGAGATGGGACGACGGTCCACAAGAGGCATCCCATAGCATCAGGTCCACAAAGGTCCCTGACACAAGCTATTCGTTCAATGTTGTTTGAATGGAGGTAGAACGGTCGAGCCCCACATAGCAGGCGACAAGGTGTTCTTGACAACTTAGAAACACTGGTATTGAGGTTCCCGCCTACAAATGACCACCCCCATCATGTTTTTTGACTTAGCAGATTTCGATAATCACTAGAGGAAAATCAAGCATTGAGGCTTGCAGAGTGAAAGGAACGATGTCGTTGGATGTTTCGATGTGGCAGTTGAGGTGCAATGACAACCTGCATTGGAAGGTCCACTATTGGCACATTAGTTGTTTTCATTTTTTAAGCCCAAACGAAGGCTGCGAGTGTGGAGTCCGCTAGGAAGACGGATGGTCAACCATTTCCATTCTGGACAACAAACAATTAATAGAGGCCCACGGATGGAAGTCTGCAATTGGAAATCCACAAAGGGGTCGACACTTAGTCATTTCTGCTTAAAGGGTTTAGATGAAGATAGCTAGGGTGGGACCCGCACAACAGAAGGATCCCAAGACTTCACCGCTTTGGGGATAGCTGGGTAAAAAGCAATGGAATGGTGGCGGAAGCCCATAGGAGATGGTCCATATGGAGTTATGTGCTAAGTTAAGTCAGCAGAAGGGAATATCGTGGGACTTGTAGCACAAGTGGCTGGGACCGATCAGCCATTTTGGAATGGCACAACATGAGGGGCGATCTGGGTGTGGAATCGCGCACTCACGGACCCGTGAGGGTGAAAATATCTCATTTTAACTCATGATTTTTGTTTAAGCTTGAACGGTGATGATGGTGACTAAGCGCCTTCTCGCATAAAAAGGCCCGAAGGTGATGAAGGCTGCGGCGTAAACTTTGGCATTTGAAGACTGAGACAATGGTGGTGAGCGTCGTGTGGGCCATAGAGGCTTGATGGCTCTATTCGAAGAATGGCGACAAAGGGACTAAGTTATTTCGGGTTTTCTAAGGCCGATTTCGAAGGATTTTTGAATTTTTGGGACATGAACTTTGTTCGCCATTCATTTTTCTTCCTAGTTTTAATGTTTTCTAGGTTAAGATTTTAATGACGTTGCAAGAATGAGGAAAAAACTATAAAACCAGATCGGAAGAGGACTAACTTGGAAGAACCGATGAAATACACAAAGAGACCATGAATGATGATGCTTCAAATGGTGGCAGGATTCTGCGGGTGTGGACGCGGTGATGACTGGAGGCTTTGACAAGTTTCTAAAAGTATGCAGGTGACAATGACCCATCAAAAATGACTATTTATAGAATTTCATGCATTAAATGTCCACCATTAATGTGGGTACAAAGGTCACTAGAGCTAGTTGGCACACATTTCAAAAGAGACGGGGATGGGAATGACGGGGTCCGCAAAGCGAATGACACCCATGAGTTGGTCATCTGGCGAGTCGGCAATGAAAGTGGCGACGGAGGCTACGGGTCCCACATAGTGGGTGGATGTGCTAAGTTAGCCACCGTAGGGACAAAGAAGATGCTATGGAGTTTCACATAGGGTGGCCTATAAGGGCGGACCCGCATAGCGTGAAGGATGATAGTTTGGAGGTTTGAAGGAAAATTGCCAAGGGAACTCCACAGAGGCTAAAGACTTGGAATTTTTGAGGGTGGTGAAATTTTTTCAACACAATAGGCTAACTCTAGAACTCCTTGACCACTTAGGACTCAAAATAGGGGGCACGTAAACTAAGACAAAGGAAGAAACAACCTAACAAAATGAAAAGAGAGGGTCCTTGTTCTAAACGGGGCATGTGTGCTATAGGCACAACAAATGGTGACTCTACGAGGAAATGCTCCTGAGCGTTCTAGGGATAAATGCTCATTTAGAACCTAGAATCTCTAGTTTCGCAAACCAGGACTAGTTTCCAGAAGTGGACTATGGGAATCAAAGGAGAACGAGATCCTTAACTGAATCAAATCACAAAATGTCTCAAAAGTGTGTGTGTATAGTGAATTCATTTCTTTTCTTTAGATACTATAACCAATAACCATTAATCATACAAAGCAAACTATGAAGCATCTAACTCCAAAAGTAACCTGGACATTGCTCCATTGCTAGTCAGGCATCCATAGCCCCGATAGAGTTGTCGCTATGACCCCACAAATATTTCTCTACTGCCAGCTAGGCATCCATAGCCCCGGTAGAGTTGTCCACACACCCACACGGTTGCTTGATTTCAATATTTTCCTTTCTTTTTCCTTCTTTTGATATCTCTTTTAATATTATTTTCTTTTTCCCAACCATGTAAGCATCGAAGCTTACAGTGGGTTTGAAATCATAGTGGTCACTAAAGTAGATTTAAGATTTTTTGCTTGATAGGCCATCATAACGACCACTGCACAACTCTTTAGAAACAATTAATGTGTGTTTTGTGCAATCTAATATGAGTGTGAAAGGATTCAACTAAGGGTCATGTTCTAGGTCAAGCCACTAGTTCAGATAAGGAGACCATTCCATAGCAACGATCAAAGACCAATGGTTAAGATTGAACACTTATCCAAAGAGCACTAAAAGCAAGCAGCAAATCGAACCATTCATCGAACCAAGCATGGCCACCACATCAGGGACCAAGGAACACCCTCAACAAAATAGAGCAGCTAGGAGAAGAGAAAAATAGGAGCAACACAAAATGATGAAACAACAAAACAAAGGAAACCTAAACTAACCTATATATAGGTGTTTATAGAGAGTTAGCTCAAAAGAGCTCAAGCAAAGAAATAATGCTTGAGGTGCTGCCCATTGACAGAAAACGAGACATCTCCACTAGTTAAGGTCTTGAGGTGGAAAGCATTATCTCCTAAGATCTTAGAAATCTAAAAGGGGCCAATCCAGAGTTTGTCAAAATTTTCATGTCCCCCTTTCTTTTCATGGGCCTTGTCCCAACACAAGACCAGATCAATGATTTTGAAGGCCTTAACTTTGGATCATCGATCAAACCATCTTTTGACCACACCCTGATGTTTGGAAAATTTCTCAATAGCTTAGCCACATACCTCTTCTAGGTGGAGAAATTCAGCTAAAGGGGCCTCTCGTTGATCCCCTTCTTCGTAGAAGGTGCTGATGAATTGGAGGGTAGGGATCTTGAGGTGGACATAAAACATAGGCTCCAAGCCATAAACAAGGTGGAAAGGAGAATCACCCAGGGAAGCCTTGTGGTGTGTACGATCTACCCAAAGGGAGAAACAAAGCTAGGTGTGTCAGTCTTTAGGATTTCTATCAAGTAGTTTCTTGATCATAGTGATTAGATTCTTGTTTGTGGATTTGGCTAGGCCGTTGCCCTGGGGATAGTAATTGGATGAAAATTTGGGGTAAATACCATAATCAAAGGCCCAACTGGAAAATTTAAGCAAGGAGAAAGTGGGGCCATTATCAAAAACTAAGGCATATGGGCAACCGAAAGGATTTATAACAAAGCTTTCAAGAAAACTAGTAACTACCTATGTAGTGCATTGCCTACATGCAATTGCTTCTGTCCATCTAGTACAATAATCAAAGGTGGTTAGAATGTACCTATGACCCACAAAATATGGTGGGCTTACCAGACCGATGAAGTCAATACTCCATTACACAAATGGTCTTACCTCTAGAACTGGTTGCAATGGGACAACAAAATTTCTTTCTCTGCTCACAATGGTCTGGAAGATGTGGCATGTACGAAAATGGCTATGTGCATCCTTGAAGACTATTAGCCAATAGTATCCTACTTGTATGATATGATGAGTGGTTGAAGGGCCAGATCCATGACTAGTATCAAACTTATCATGAAATTCCTTCAACACTCTTGCCACTTCTTCCTTTCCAAGGCATTTGAGGTAGATCCCTTCATGATTCTTCTTATAGAGCATAGACCCTCACAACATGTAACTAGTACTTTTCAGGAAGAGAGCACACTTTTGAACTTCCTGTAGATGAGGTGGGAACTTTTTGTGCAATAGATAGTAGATGATATCATTTACCACTCTCCAGGAGAGACATCTTCAAGTTGATACTGTTGAACTGTGAGTTCAGGTCCTACTTCAGTGACTGTTTCAGCTATTGTTCGAGTGAGGGCCTGCCCTCTTACTAGTTTCATTGGCTAAATTTCCATGTCATATTCTTGTAGCAAGGTAATGTTGGCAAGAGACATTGCACAATTCATCTCGTGTTGTCATTGATGGAAACCCTAGTCAGTTATCCTATACGCACTTTAGTATTTGCTCGTACTAGGAGTCAGATTGAAGTTTTTTGATTAACTATTAAAGCTAGAACAGAGCATCTGATGGAGCTGTGTGTATTGATTCACATGCAACTTTATGTTATCATTTTTTTGTTTTGGATATCAAGGAAGTTTGTTTGGTGTATAATGTTATCTTTGAATCATAAGGCCTCGTATTGATTAGTGTGCAAGTTAGAAGATCCGGTTTGATGATTTTTTGTTTAACAATGCAAGAAGGATGACTAAGTGAATGTAGCGTGATGCATATATTTGAGGAGTAATTGTTTGATGTGTTTCATGTTTGAGGATTTTGTTTTGGGTCCTCACTATGTTGTAGATGACATTGGTTGATTCGCATTAATAATTGTTTATGGATTGAGCCGACAGTTTATACATGTTTTATATTTAGTAAAAGTTGACATGTAATTGTTGTAATCTCTTAATGTGGATATATATAAGCAATTATTTATATCATTTTGGTGTGTGATGTGATGTGTTGTGAAATTTAGAAGAATTATTGATTGATTGTGCATAGTTTGATTTGAGCAGAAAGAAGATTGGTGATCTGAATTAAAGTAGAAAGAGTTTCAAGAGAAGAAGAGCAAAATTAGACAGAGTGTGAAGAATGTTGCAAATGTGCTTAATTGGAGCTATAATCAGCCATTAGCAGATGATATTTTCTTAGTTCAATCCTTTCTATGTAATCCAAATGTTTTTGTAAGACAATGAGTCTTCCTTTTGTATTTGAGCTATGAGCTCTAGGCAGTGTGTTTGAATGCATGTGCATTCCCCATTTGTAAACACTTATATTGAGTATACTCATATTGTGGATTGACCTCCACCATGGTTTTTCCCCTGATAGGGTTTCCATGTAAAAATTCCTTGTCTTATGGTGTTTTGGTTGATTATCTTGTGTTCTTGCATTTTTCTTTTTCTTCAATGCTATAAGTGGTTTAAAGATCAGGTTAATAAAGTAAAATTTTTGAGAACACTGATTCACCCCCCTCTCTTAGTGTTCCTTGATTCAAACAATTGGTATCAGAGCCTAGTTCCTTATAATAATTTTAATAGCTTGGGGAAGATCCGGGAAGGTGATTCAATGGATTCCAGTAGTGTTCAACAATAACTTTTGGTGGCACTAGATGATCTTGATTAGTCCAAATCTAACATCCAATATTTGCAAGCAAGCCTCATGAATGCTGAGAAATTCATTCAACCATTGAAAGAAAAAATCAATAAGTCCAAGGAAAAGAGAAAGGAACTATGTGATTAGCTTAAGCAGAAAGAAAGTAAGAGCAAGGAAGATGAACACCCGAGTCAAGCCTTGAAGGAAAAGATAGAAGAAAGTGAAAATATTACCAGAGATAATGCTGTTCTAAAGCATGAGATGGAATCTATTGTGATGAGGATGACCAAGGAGATTGAAGACAGAAAGAAGAATGAAGAGAATCTTGCTTAGTCCTTGAAAGAAAAATCTGAAGAATGCAACCGAATTACTAATGGATTCAATCTGTTGGAGCTTGAATTGGAACAATCAAGAAATAATGAAGAAGAGCTTGAAAGATAGATTGTTGCTCTCAGAGATGAACTTGCTACTAAAAATGAATACAAGAAGTTCAAGATTATCTCAACTAAGCTTGATGAACTAATTCAAAGTTAGAGGACTGGAAGTGACAAATGAGGTCTTGGATATGAGAAAGGAGAAAGCTCCAGATCTGGTCAAAGGAAATTCAGGCAAGGAAATCAAATGAAAAAAGCTGGAAGGTATCCGGTAGGACAACCTAATGCTCAAAAGTTCAATGGATACTATTTTATTTGCAATAAATTTGGTCATATGGCTACTCAATGTAGAATTAGAATGAATTCAAGTGGTCCATCATTCCCCGATTAGTGTTTCAATTGCAATAAGTATGGTCATAAGTTAAATGAATGCATAAATATGTCAAACAACTTTTTCAATAGAGATGTCAGATGTTATGCGTGCAATAGATTTGGACATATTTCCAACTAGTGTAGATCAAGAGAAAATCAATGGAATAACTAGCTTGGACAAATAAATGTTGTGTGCTATAATTGCAACAAATCCAGTCACATTGCTAGATTCTGTAGAAGCAAGAAGGGTCTAGTAAACAAAGGAAAATCTTTGCAGAAGGGTGATAAGGGAAAAGGAAAAGTTACAGCGGATGAGTCTAGGAAGAAAATGAAGAAGACATGGGTGAAGAAGAGTGATTCTGTTATAGGAAATGAGTCAGTGCCATAATCTAGTTCTAGAAATTCCTCTAAGAATTAGTTTATGGCCTTTGGCCTAGGGGGAGTTTTCAACAAAATCTTTTAACCTGCTGTTGATAGTTGGTACTGGAATGTGGTAGATTGGAACTATTACATTGATGATCTACAAATATTTTGGGATCTCTTGTAGAGGAAATTTATGCAATATTAGAGGTCCACAGAAGAATTTTCTTTCACAGTCTATGAAAATAGGGTATCCAGAAGACCTAGGGAAAAAGCATTTATTACGACAAAAAAGTTAGGTGTGCAAATGATAAAAGGTTATTTCTATTCCTCATTTTTCACATTTCATTTTGAGAAGAATTTTGGAGAGCTCTGAAGTGAACTTTGGTGAAGATTCAAGTATGAAGGCGATTCGGCGATCAAACCCTAATCCGACGAAAGGTATTTATCTGCAAACTTGTGAACTTGAAATTTATGGAAATGACTGCTCCATTAGTAGTTGATATCAAGGATAGGCTTAGTCCAAAATTCAAATGGAACACGTTCAAATCAATCAAGATAGAACCATTAGGTGCATTTTCTTCCATTTCATATGGAATTTTTCATATCGAAGATATTAGGGAATACATTCATGCGAATGTTGAAGAGTTAGGAAGCTTCGAGTTGTTAAACTTGTACACAAATCACATTGTGGGAGAGGATCTCTATGTAAAACCTGAATTTAAAACTTTGGAGGAGAATAAGTTCACTCAGATTGTGAAATTTCTCGTGTTCGACAAAAATGAATGGGTTCAGTACATTTTGAGTTAAGTGCATGTCGAGTTCATGTGGTTAAGTTAGCCTTTTAAGATCACAAAGGAAGCTATAAGGATTGTTACTAGTCTAAATTCATTCGGTGGGTTGCCGACATTGAAATCTATGAAGAACCAAACAATCACTTAGGCAACTAGTTTAGTTTTCGACAAAAGAGCCATGACAATCAATGCCATCATAAAAGTGGATGTGAGATTTTCCTCTATGGTTATTGGATACAAAATCTATCACTCCAGTCGGGATAACTCTATATCTGATACTGCAATCTATGCAGCTTATTAGATGGTCAAGGAAAATGCAAAATATGACTTGTGTGAGTTACTCTAGAGCCAGCTAATTGAGAATCTTGGCAAAATCAAGAAGGATAAGAAAAATTCTTTCAAGTATGGCAATCTATTGTTATGTCTATTTTCTACTTCATGAATGAAGTTCTAGGAGTTGGAAAAGTGCAATGGAAAGGTGATAAACCTGTAGCTATTCAAATCAGAGTTATCTTATATGGAATTGGTGACAGTAAAGAAAGGAAAACTACTATTTGGGTTATTTCAAAAGCTTTCAGAGTGAAATGCAAGCCATGGAAAGGATTCCTACATCTATTGTGGAAAAGTACAAGGACACTATTTGCTTCATGGTTGACATTGATCAATGCTTGATGGAAGCAACAAAACCTAGAACAGTTTGGATAATGCCTATGGGTTATGAGGTTGAAGAACACATTTTGGAGCTATATGCTCAACACTTGTTGAGTAAACCTTGAGATATGATAGAAGAAAGGTTTGATACCTTTGAAGAGAAGGATATGCAAGTGCATGAACAACTAAAGAAGCCTATGATAATCCAGAAGGTAAGAAAGGAAGTTGAAGCTTTTGCAGAAAGCATGGGTATATCAGTTGAAGCTATGAGGGAAGCTAGGAGGAAAACATAACAAGCTAAAGAAGGAGAGTCTGCTAGAACTAAATCTGCTAGTCCGGTAGCATCCTCTACTAGAACTAGATCTACAAGGAGCTTTGCACTCTCATCCAGTCTTGCAAATAAATCAAGCCCTGTGAAAGTTCAAGTCAAGACATCCGAGTGAGAAGGAAAGAGAAAGAAGGATAAAAGCACAAGAGTTTATGTTATTATTGAAGAGGATGAAGAAACTGAATCTGATGAAGAGGTAAGAGAAATCAAGCATAAGGACACAAAGGCAACAAAAGTCTCTAAGTACAAGCCCTCTAGTGAAGAGAAAGTAAAGAAAAAGATGAAAATTGATAGATCAGGTATGTATGTAGAAGAAGTGGAAAAAGCCTTGATTAAGGATGGTAATCTCAAGCCACAAGGATGGTAATCTCAAGAAACTTTTGATAGTGTTAATCAGAGAATTCTTGAGGATGCTATAATAAAATATTTGAATAATTTCAATATGACTCTCATAGAAATAATGCCATATTTGCCTAAAGAGCTATATGAAGTTTTAGAAATGAGAGTAAATGCAAGAACTAAAGAAGAACAAATGAGAGAATGGATTCTTGCTGATCTATGTCCAGTAATGTTAATAGATGAAATGAAGAAGATCCTCAATGATTCCAAAAGGTAATTTAAGAGGAAAAAAAAGGGTGAATAAGCTTATGATCAGGCAGACTGTAGAAGTTGCAAAAGATACTGAGAAAATTCTTAAGGCAGTTCTATTTAAGAATAGATACAATGTTGTTTCTAAAGAATCTCATGATGAAAATTCTCCATCTGGTCCAGAAATTGAAGAGGTGAAAGAAGATATAGTTGAAGACACTCAGAGTCCTCTTGATATGCAAGACATTGAAATTCCTATGGATACTAAAGCTCCTAAAGATGTGTTAGTTAATGAAATTGAGATTCCTAATGCTAAGCAAGAATTAGTGATTGAAGAAAAGAAGGCTAAGGAAAAGGAAATTCTTGTGGAAGCAAGAGACATTGCAAAGGCAGTGAAGGAATTTTTAGAAGAAAAATAGGAGGAGTTTGACCATGAATTGGTTAAAGGTGATATCCACTTGGCCACTCTATCTCCCATTGAGAAGTTGAAGGTAGCACCATTTTCTCAGGCCAAGGCAAGGGAGGAGATACTGAAATATCACATTGAAGACAATGAGCTATTAAGTCTTGCATCAGGTATCTTAGAGAAGACCATGCCTACATATGTGAAGGATTCATCTGATTCTCCATCTGGTAAGCTGAAGAAGCTCATCAACTATGTAAGTACTCACTTTGAGTCTCTTGAAAAGTTAGTTGAGGATAAGGTTCAAAAAGAATTTGATGCAAAAACGTTTAATAGATTGAAGGGTATTGTAGACACGTAAAATGTACCGATTGACATTATGCATCTGATCCCAACTACTAACATCGTTTCATCTTGAATCATCCCTTTGTCTAACCATTTAATAAAATATCCCTATCTGACTAAATTCATCAATATTCCTCTCTTAATTAAATAAACTAGTTATCTAATTAAGTCACCTCTTCTCGATAATTAAATTAACCATCTTGATCTAATTATTCGATTTAATTAAATAATTAATTTTATTTGATTAAATCTCTAAATTCTATCTATTAAATTAAATAAATTAAAACCTTATTTAGTTTAATCTAACAATCATCTCTTTTAATTAAATAAATCAAAATCTTTATTTAATTAAACTCTTATCACATTCCTCTCATATTTGATTTAAATAAATCCACAAATTTAAGTCAAATAGGTCACATCATCTAATCCCCTTTATTAAATTAATTAACTTTGATTAATTTAATCTCATATTATGTCCCATCCACTAGCTTTTACCACTTGCACATGAAAGTAGATTTAATTGGTTTATTAAATCTCTATTTTCCTCAACAAGGCATCTTTTGGGAATATTATCCAAGTTTGAATTCAAAAATCTAAATTGACATGTACATCCAACAAGGAATTTACTCTCTCTTACATGTCATTTGCCTTGAGCCAAGTGGCATTCAATGCATTCTTTCTTCCCTCCTACATGTCATTTCAACAAATTCAAATTTCAAAAATAGGCATTTATTGGCACAATCCTCAAAAACTGCACATCCTCCATCCACTCATAGGCTAACAAGTGGCATCTTTCCATTGGATGAATGCTAGTCCCACATTGCTCTATTTTGGACATTCATCCTTCAATATCATCTATAAATAAGAGGCTTCATTCCTCATTTGATCATCCACAATTTGAGTAAACTTACTATACTCAAATACATCTTCAAGCTTTAGCATTTTATCTCATTCGTAGCTAGGTTATGTAGGTTTTTCATCATGGAGCACATTTGAATCTACAACAAAGTGGATCACTCTTCATCAATCTTCAACATTGCATCATAGGAGTTGGGAAAGGGCCAATTTTCACATCAAATTGACACCAATTCCCCCATGGGATCAAGAGTTTACTTGTTTTAATAGGATTTAATCTATTTCATTGTGTTCTTCATTCTTCTTTCCTATTTTAAGCATTGCAAATGGATTTCATGGGGAACCTAGATTCTAACTTGCATTTCAATCTTATACTGTGTTTATTTCTTGTGTTGTGCAGGTTTTAGAGGGATCGTGGTTCACATATTGGCGCTAGAAGGAGGGAAATCTCAATATTCAATCACATTTTTGATCAAATTCATGCTTTTTTCTTTGTTTACAGGTTCAACATCGCTATTCATCATCGTTGGTTCTCTAGTGTCACCATATAGCACTGCTAGAAATTCAAACTGTGATGCTAAAGTCTTCCTGCCCAAGATTTTGAATTTCAAACTGTGCCGCTTGACCAATTTCACCCGCGGGATTTTTCAAAAAAATCAAATAACAATGCTAAGTAAAAGGGTGATGCATTTAAGCTAACTAGTCTGGGTATAGAGCACCACTGACTGGTAAGCAACGCTATACAACACCGCTAGAGAAATCAAACTATGACGTAGTCACGGGTTGTGCTGCTGACAAGGAGTAAAAAGTTGAAATTTCATTTTAGCATGTGCCTTTTGTCAAATGATAAGTTTATCTTCTATTTTTTGCTTTTCAACCTTTTTGTTTTACAGAATTTGACTGATTTTCTTTCTTGTAGGTTGGATCAATTGAAAACAAAAGAAAGAGAAGCATGATGATGGTATTTCACAAAATCAAAGTTTTTTTAAACACTTTAGTGTTTGTTTAACACTCTTAGGAAACTGTTATTCCTTTTTGCTTAGGACACTAATTTCATTTGGGCTTTTAAAAAGAACCTTTTCAAATTTTTGCAAAGGCTTAAAATGAACATTAGGAATACAACTTACGAGAGTTTTTTTTTTAGTTAACAATTGAACAAAACAACTCTCATTTGTCCTTTGGTGCTTTAAAAAGATCTCGCAATTACTTTATGGCTCTAAAATGAACAAGTGCAACTTTATCTTCGTGATGGCTTACTTAAACTAACTTCATTGAAAAAGGACATATGCACTTCTCTCGTGCTTTATAGCGATCTTAAGAATCAAAAGGCCTTTTTTTGTGATTTTAGGTTGAGATAAAGCAATCACCTCTACACTTCATTTTGGGTTTAAAATTGAACAAAACATTGTGCAAGTGTGAGTAGAGCATTATTGCGTATATTCTCTCTCTTTGTGTTGCAAGCAAAGATTGATCAAGTTACGGATATTGTCTGTACTCACTTTTGTTTATCTTAGAGGGCCTTCCTTGGGGAAAAAGTACTCACCCAAGGGAATGACTTAACCGGTAACACTCTAAAACCAAGAGTATTTCCAACCGGGATATAAATGTGGGTATTGGAATAAACGCCAATATCACGCCGTTGGCTCTGATGAGATGGATCTAAAAAGGGACTCTCACCATATGGGTCAGTCTCCACGAATGGAAAGTCCTAATTAAAACCCATGTTTTAGAATTTCCAAAATCCTTGATCTATTTGTTGGTGCAAGAACGGTCATTTTGAAGCCATCCCACACTTTTGTGGTCTTTTAGTAGAAATGGAAAACATGCCATGGGAGTTTCATGGGTGTTGATGCTTGGCTACCTCGAATGACGTTAATGAGTCGTGGAGGGGAGCCAATGGGGTCAAGCATCTAACCATTCACTAAAGATAAGCGTAGCTGGACTTGTCCAAGTGGGGACTCAACAAATATTTCCTTTCATATCCATAGGGTTGTACTTATTCTTGGTTACAAAATTCTTTGCTTGTTCGAAAACATCTTGGAAACAAACACTTAAACATCATCATCAAAATTTCAAACCCTTTAGGAGGTAAATACAATTGACCAAATTCATGTGTTATTTCTTGCCCTTGGGATTCACATCCTTAGAGGTTTCTAAACACTTGAACTTACATCTCAATTTACCTACTAAAGATAAACAATAGGTAACCATTTCCTTGATTTCCTTGAAATCCACATAGCACTTTGTGGGATGAAAAGAAGTTAGGACATTGGACATTTAGTTTGAAAATCCAATCAAGAAAGTGTTTGTGGTAAAAGCAATTCGCTAATCAAGATGAAATCAATTGAACCCCACACATGTGCTTGTGTATCTTTTGTCTTATGGTCTTTTGAGCAAACATTAATCTTTTGGTTTGAAGGGAAAAGCATGTTCTTCAAAACCTTGGCCTTGTAAACAAGTCCTTCTTAGGTTCATTTAGGATCAAAAATCAAACACTTCATCCACCCCAATCATTTATCATCTCCATACCACAAAATAACTTTGGAAACATCATTCTAGACTTGGGTAAATCATCAAAATCAAAATCACCTTATTTAGTTAGGTGTATGGGAATGCATCCTTTCTCATACATTTAATTGAATTAGCAATCCTTTGAACAAGTTCATCCTAAGATCACATCTAATATATTAGGGTTTACAAGTCCATTATCCAAATCCAATCAAAACCAATCAAAATCAAATCCTAAAGTCTAGCATTGATCCAAAGTTCCTAAGAAAAACAACACCCATATCATTCACCCCTTTCATCCTTCATCTCATCATTGGTCCTAAACATCTTAGGGGTCACTTTTGCAACAAGGTCAAAACACAAGAAGAGCATGGAATATAAACTTGATTCATTCATCATGAGTGGTCTAAATCAACCAAACTATCAAAGCCTTACAATGCCAATTGATTTTCAAAACTCACATTTATACAATCCATACATGGGATCATTATCTCCTACAAACCTCAATGGTACAACAAATGTGAGTATACCCAATCTAAATTTTGAAACACCTTTTCTGATGGTAGATTTAAATCCAAGTTCAAACTTACAAATCTATCAACCAAATACTCAATGCATGGGTCTTCAACAAAACAATATTATCCCACCAAATCCATACATGCCAAATGAGAATATACCAAGTACAACTATACCAAAAATGAACTTCTCAAATCCACACTTGGTAAAATTTTGGATATATATGTTTGCAAATCACACAAATGTTGTTCAAAATCCATCACACCAATATGTCTCCCTCACCTTTCACAATGACCCATCATCATCATCATTTAATGAAACACCGCAAACCTCTTTCCCCATGGCCTCACAAGGAGAAGGTGACTTATTTGGACCAAGGGACATTTTTGATCAAACATCATCATTTCCCCAAGGGAGCATGCCACTCACTTTCCCACCACTCCCACCCTTGTCATTAACATTCATATAACCTCTTGGTTTGGGGCTACCTTCACTACCACCACTCATCCAAAACATCCTCCTAACCATTAATCAAGGCATCATACCAAATCCTCCCCCCTTTCCATCGATATCACAACAACATATGGAAACCATCCCCATAGCACAAGCAACCAACACATCATCTATCATCCCTCAAAACATGGTCTCTGAAGGATTAACCATATCAATCACACCATCCACCACTCAAATCCCAATCATCAATATGATGATACCTCTTATCACCACAACAAGAACTATTCCAAAACCACCTCTGCCACCACCACCACCCAAACCAAACACATCAAACCAATAAAACATTGCGTTGCAAGCCTCTCAATAGGCTGCTTATTAGAAGGCACTCCAACAAAACCAAAACCGACAAGCTACACAACTAGCTGCTCAACAAGCTGCACAAGTTGCTCAAGTTTCCCAACCCACACTACAAGCCCAACAAGCAGAAGCCTAGGCTCAAATGCAAGCGCAAGCTCAAGCCCAATACCAAGCCCAACAAGCAAATGTTGTTCAAATTCCCAACAAAATGTTAACAACTCCATGTATCGATCCAAGTCAACGATCACATAATCAAGACCTATCCATCAAAGAACACATGGAAGATATTTCTACCTCATCCAAAGATCAAATCAACATACATCAAGAGTCACTTTTTGATCATGATAAGAATCCTTCAAAAATATCTGACAATGATCCATTTCAAGGAGTGTTAACATTATTTGATCCTGTAATCAACAATCCATCGACCAATGATCATGTTGAAAATGTCTCAACATCACCTGATAGGTTAGAGGACATATCTCAAGAATTTATTCTAAAGCATGATCAACATCTCTCACCAAAGTCTAGCAATGGTCCTTTCCAAGACATATTGACATCCTTCGACCTCATGATTTTTGATATTGGAGGAATCTTCAACTCAACACTTGATTCAAATTCACTCAAATATCAAGAGGATATTGAGCCACTTCCTATGCCTAATGAATATATCCAAGAACCATTTGTAAGAAATTCATCCTTTGAAATTGACCCATGTCAAGAACTTGCTCCAAAGCATGTCGAAAGCAATTCCAAAATCATTCAAGATCAAGAATTTGTATCTCCAAGCTACTACAATGATCTAATGGACACTCTCCTATCTATACAAGATGTCACAAATGATGATCATATCCACATAGCACATACTCCATCTACCCATGAGATGCTTTCTTTGGATGGACACGTAGATGATCTTCATTCAAAACAGGATTCCTTTACTCCTGATATTATTACACAAAAAGAGCAGGTTATTGATTCCTATAGTCAAACTGAATTATCAACATCAGGATTAGATATATCCCAAATTCAGATTGAGGACATTAGGTATGCGGATATCCAACATTATCCACTCAAAGAAACATGTCAGATAGAACAGGATATTCCAGAGTTAGTAGAGCAGCAAATTGAACTAATACCATCTACAGTGGCTATCTATCAGAGAACGCTTATCGAACAAGACATCTCAGGATAGGAAGAATCAAATAACAAAGGTACTACTTCCACAATACTGGGGACAACTATGTCTCAAGCAAACGTCAACATAGGGAGCACGAAGAGTCCTTATGATGAAACTAGTGTCAATACTACAACTAGCCACGTCATGAATCTTCATCCACCCATCACCCCATCCATGAATTGGGACCAACATCAAAAAAAAAATTTGAGTCAAAGCACAAAGAACGTTATCAAAGAAAAATAAGCTAAGAAGCATATTAGACAAATCAAATACAAGTGGATACCAAACAATACAAAGAAAGATTATCCCTATCAAACTCCATCAATCAAAGAAACTATGGGGAAAAATAGAAAAGGGAAAAGTATCCATCAAAGATGTCTGCAAAAGAAAAAGTAAGCTTCTCAAGGAACGTACAAAGTGTATCAAGCAGTTGGTCCTAATTCCATGCACACTTCTGTATCCACCCATCATTGCTCATCTTCCCAAGTTTGGAGAAACAAAGGTTCCAAACTATCAACCAATCCACCTCCTATCCCTAAACACACTCCATCCACACCTCCACACATAATATCCAATTCTCAAATTGACCATGTATTGGAAATGACCCTTCATCATAAGGATTCTGAAGGCACTCTATCGCGATGTGCATACAGAGACAGAGTTAACCCTGGTATCAATAAAGCAGATCTAGAATCCCAAAAGTTGCATTCAAGTGCAAATATCTTAGCAAATCAACTTATTCAAGCAGGCTATTAATGGCACATCATGACAGAAGCATCTATATCAGCAACACCTTGTGGTTCAACATGAGCTTTAAATATTTCATAGAAAAATACAAAAATCAAAAAATATGAAAATCCAAAAAAATAAGAAAAAGGATTGAAAACAGTAAAGAAAAAATATTGTCCTCTAGTGAAAACCACTTTGGTGGCGCTTTGGGCAGGTACCATGATGAAAACCTGGAAAACATGCATCATGTGTAGAATCGAGCATCTACGCGCACTAGTTCAAGTGAAAGCATCTTATCCCATCCATAATAAATCCATTCATCCATGAACCATTTATCCAATCCATCTTTATCCATCTACATCCATAGTCCAAATTATCTTGATCTTGGTAAAAGTTTGGTGCACACTTTACACTTGCTTACGGTAAACATCTTGACATGGGTCATTTTCATTGATCCTATCCTACCCAACATTATCTGAGCCATGAAGCATTATCCAAATGAGCATTCTTTATCAGAACACATTATCTTATCACAAGATAATCCATATCCCTCAATCCATACACCTATTTGAGCATCCACACATCACATTCCATACATTGCTAGACACTGGGGGCAGATATTTACATCTTGCTTCAGGAATAAATCTTGATCTATATCCTCCAACTTATGTGATGATCCGAACATTGGAAAATGTGAAATAAAATTGGTCCACCACTTGTGGGAAAAAATCCAAATCACTAACCCATGGCACATTTTGACGAGAAGACATTCCTTATCAATCTTTATTTTTCATCAAACATAAATCCAAATAATCAATATCAATTGCATCTAACATGTGCTTCAACGTCACATTGAATCATTTAAAATATTTTTTTTCCAAATCAAGCTTCAAAATCCTGATCAATCAAGTCCAATCAATCCATAATCTTGGGATATCCTTCCCGATCATTGTGTTTCTTAACACTATCCTTGCTTTGTTGTGCATCCTTAACAATGTTATCATCATCATCAATCCATCGATTCGATCAACCAACCTTAGCTTGGTCTTCAACAAAATCCTAAACAGAGCACTGATATCATCACACACATCCATATCCAAGTCGTCAAAATTGTGCGAAAAGTCTAAAAACATCCAAAACACATCGAAATCCAAAATCACTCATAAAAATAGAAAACGTCAAAAACATGGAATCCGAACTACGTCGTCTTTGAGCTTAAATGTAGGCAAGGCTAATCTTTGATCAGCCCCTGAGACAAAATCCAAAAATAGTCATAAAATCATAAAACCCAAAAAATAGCCTCAAAACATTTCAAAAAGATAAAAAACATTCAAAAAACCCAAAAAATCCATCAGTCCCATCTCGTTTTTACCCACAATAATAAATCATCCATAATGAATCAATCATCACACTCACCCTTTGAAAACACAAATAGGAACAATCACAACAATTGGAAAAAGCAAGCTTCAAACGTAAAATCAAAAGAAAACTTCAAACTTTTAAATGCAAAATCAAAATATTGATCACGTTCAAACATGTTAGTCAACCTTTTATCAATAGCTTATCAAACAACTCATCAACCCATCATCATCCTATACAATGCATGTCCTAGGATATATCATTCCGACAATGGGCATCATTTTGGATATCACCTTGGATTCTTATCGTATCAAAACAAATCCCTTTGGCTAGAGGTATGAATAACATTTACTTGTTTGCGTACTTGATCTCTTCTTTTGATTTATCTTATTGTTCTCATTCCAAGGACCTCTCGTTGATATCCGAATGAAGGATTTAGAGAGATAGGAATGGGGCAACGATCATTATCTTTTGTCTGTTGTGCTTGTTGGATGTTCTTGTAATATAACTTGGCAAATACTTGCTTTGTTAGGTACGTCCTAGCAAGGTTTCCGTATGTCAAGTGTGAACAAGAATCCTCCTATCTATTTTTCAAGTCAAATTCCATCGCACTAGGTACAACACCATCCTAGTTCTTTATACCTTGATGCATCGTATCTATGTGTTTTATCAAACATAAGAAAATTGGCCCTTTAAAAATCCCAACTCCTCGGCAAGTAATCATCATTTGCATATTTATCATCTTATTTCTTGTTGAAATGACTTCTCTTGTTTTCTTCTATCTTTTTCTTGTCACGCTAACATGGTACCATGACAGTTAATCATAAATCATCACCATTGCATCTATCCTGCATCCACAAAACCGTTAGCATACTGCATAATGCATAACATATCATATAGAAATCATTAATCATACCACATGCATTCATCCCCATCATTGCATAATATAGATTGGATATTCTAAGCATCTCATAAACCATACATTTATCATCTATTTTCATAATCATAAAAGCATCATCATATCATATCATGTGCATCCATCTTGCATCCATCTTGCATCCACAAATCATTAGCATAAATAAATCTCATAATCATAGCATATCACATCATCCATCTCATCCATCTCACATGCATTACATCATCATTTAAGTTGTTTAGGATAATATAGATTGGTTATTCTAAGCATCTTAAAACCATCCCATTTTCATCATCATCGCAACCATCCATATGTCCATCTTGAACCTCTTTATCGCGAGATCGACCCTCAAATCGAATCTTTTCACTCAATCTTTTGAGGGGACAATATATTGGCATGTTTTCTCTCACAGGGAAACAATGGGGAAATATTTTAAAAGTGATTTTTTTTGGCTTCAATCGAGATCGTTTATTCTTTGAACCAACACAACAAGTGCATTACTTCAAAGAGGGGAAAAATGTAAACACGTAAAATGTACCAATTAACATTGTGCATCTAATCCCGACTACTAACATTGTTTCATCCTGAATCATCCTTCGGTCTAACCATTTAATCAAATGCCCCTATTTGATTAAATTCATCAATATTCCTCTCTTAATTAAATAAACCAGTTATCTAATTAAGTCACCTCTTCTCGATAATTAAATTAACCATCTTGATCTAGTTATCTGATTTAATTAAATAATTGATTTTATTTGATTAAATCTCTAAAGTCTATCTATTAAATTAAATAAATTAAACCTTATTTAGTTTAATCTAACAATCATCTCTTTTAATTAAATAAATCAAAATCTTTATTTAATCAATCTCTTATCACATTCCTCTCATATTTGATTTAAGTAAATTAACAAATTTAAGTCAAATAGGTCACATCATCTAATCCCCTTTATTAAATTAATTAAATTTGATTAATTTAATCTCATATCATGTCCCATCCTCTAGCTTTTACCACTTGCACATGAAAGTAGATTTAATTGGTTTATTAAATCTCTATTTTCCTCAACAAGGCATCTTTTGGGAATATTCTCCAAGTTTGAATTCAAAAATCCAAGTTGACATGTACATCCAACAAGGCATTTACTCTCTCTTACATGTCATTTTCCTTGAGCCAAGTGGCATTCAATGCATTCTTTCTTCCCTCTTGCATGTCATTTCAACAAATTCAAATTTCAAAAATAGGCATTTATTGGCACAATCCTCAAAACTTGCACATCCTCCATCCACTCATAGGTTGACAAGTGGCATCTTGCCATTGGATGAATGTTAGTCCCACATTGCTCTATTTTAGACATTCATCCTTTAATCTCATCTATAAATAAGAGGCTTCATTCCTCATTTGATCATCCACAATTTGAGTAAACTTACTATACTCAAATACATCTTCAAGCTTTAGCATTTTATCTCATTCGTAGCTAGGTTATGCAGGGGTTTCATCATGGAGCACATTTGAATCTACAACAAAGTGGATCACTCTTCATCAATATTTAGCATTGCATTATAGGAGTTGGGAAAGGGCCAATTTTCACATCAAATTGGCACCAATTCCCCCATGGGATCAAGAGTTTTCTTGTTTTAATAGGATTTAATCTATTTCATTGTGTTCTCAATTCTTCTTTCCTATTTTAAGCATTGGAAATGGATTTCATGGGGAACCTAGATTCTAACTTGCATTTCAATCTTATAATGTGTTTATTTCTTGTGTTGTGTAGGTTTTATAGGGATTTTGTTTCACAGGTATGATTGCTAATGATAAATATTTGTTAGCTACCTGTGTAAAGAACATTCAAATTTATTTATCTAAAGGTGTAAATATTTACAAGTCATGCTTATCTTTGTCTAAATTCACTAAGGACACTGAAAATAAAATGAAGGATTATGAGAAACAATTAGTAGATATTTCTCAAGCATTTGATCCTCTAACCATTTATGTGAGGAAGCAAGAAGGTCAAGTCATATCCCTACTTGACAAAATTAAAAGCTTGAAGCATGAAGAAGGTAGAATTGTTGAAAGGGTATGTGAACTCAGAGGATTAATTGGTCCTAAAATGGAGACAATGCTTAATGCATTGAAGGAAGCACATGATGCTATGGTTGTTAGTGATCCAGTGAATATTGAGTCAGCAGAGATGCAATCCTACTTGTTTTGTGGTCACATGACTATTTTAGAGAGTCTCAAAAAGAGTTAGGACACTAGTTTGAGCCTATTGAAGAATAATTTTGTAGATATATTCCAGTCCATGTAGGTTAGAGAGGCATGCTTGTACATATGCAGTTTGTTCATAGCAATTTTGTTTGATTTTTGGTATGCAGATTCCTGTCTTTTCCATTGATGTCAAAGGGGGAGAGTGGGATAGTGAAAAATGTCATATTCATCTTAGGGGGAGTTGTGATTTGAAGTTTTGAAGGTTGGCAGTGTATTCATGTTGGTACTAATTCTGATACTTAGTCATTTTTCACTAAGTGTTGCCATCAATGCAAAAGGGGGACATTATTGGAAAGAGACACTGCACAAGTCATCTAGTGTTGTCATTGATGGAAACCCTAGTCAGTTATCCTATCTGCACTTTAGTATTTACTCATACTAGAAATCATATTGAAGTTTTGTGATTAACTGTTAAAGCTAGAATAGAGCATCTGATAGAGCTATGTATATCGATTCACATGCAATTTTATATTATCATTTTGTGTTGTGGATCTTAGGGAAGGTCGTCTAGTGTATAATCTATGTTATCTTTCAATCATAGAGCCTCGTATTAATTGATGTGCAAGTTAGAAGATCCGATTTGATGAATTTATGTTTAACAGTGCAAGAAGGGCGACTAAGTGAATGCAGCGTGTTGCGGATATTCAAGGAGTCATTTTTTGATGTGTTTCATGTTTTAGGATGTTATTCTAGGTCCTCACTATGTTGTGGCTGACATTGGTTGATTCACATTAATAATTATTTATGGATTGAGCTAAAAATTTATACATGTTTTATATTTTGTAAAATATGACATGTAATTGTTTTAATCTCTTAATGAAGATATATATAAGTGATTGTTTATATCATTTTGGTGTGTCATGTGATGTGTTGTGAAATTTAGAAGAATTATTGATCGATTGTGCATAGTTTCATTTGAGTAGAAAGAAGATTGGTGATCTGAATTAAAGCAGGAAGAGTTTCAAGAGCAGAAGAGCAGAATTAGACAAAGTGTGAAGAATGTTGTAAATGTGCTTAACTAGAACTATAATCAGGCATTAGCAGATGCTATTTTCTCAGTTCAAATCCTCTAGATGTAATCCAATTTTTTTTGTAAGACAGTGAGTCTTCCTTTTGTATCTGAGTAGTGAGCTCTAGGAAGTGTGCCTGAATGCATGTGCATTCCCCATTTGTAAACACTTATATTGAGTATACTCATATTTTGGATTGACCTCCACCATGGTTTTTCCCCTAACAGGGTTTCCATGAAAAAAAAATAGCTTGTGTTATGGTGTTGTGGTTGATTGTCTTGTGTTCTCGCACCTTTCTTTTGCTTCAATGCTATAAGTGGTTTAAAGATTAGGTTAATAAAGTAAAATTTTCTAGAACATTGATTCACCCCCCTCTCAGTGTTCCTTGATTCCAACAGGTAACCCATTTTTCTCTTCTTTCTCCTAAATCACTTTGCATTAGCAATGTCTTCATTTTTGAATCAGGTACAATGGAAAACACCTTGTTTCGCAAGATGTAGTGTCTAAATTTCTTAACTCTAACCAGAGCATATGCCTACTTTTCTACATTGTGATATCTAAGTTCATTATATTTTAAGGGAGCACTCATGAAGGAAATTGGGTTCTCATTCCCTTCATCATCCTTTTGAGTCAATATGCTGGAACATGAATGATCTAAAGTGAACAAGTATATATAGAATGGCTTCAGATAATTAGGACTAACTAACATGGGTGCATCATCAATTTATTTCTTTATTTCCTCAAAGGCCTTCTTTGCCTCTGGAGTCCACTCAATTTTAGCATATTGCTTCAACATGGCATTGAGTGCCTTAAATTTTTTAGCAAAGCCTGTAATAATTTTTTTTTTAAAATTTATCTTTTTGAAGAAATATTTCAGCTCTTTCTTGTTGCCAGGTAGCTAAATCTTCAAGAGGGACTGAATACGCTCGAGGTCTATTGATATTCCTTTTTATAAAATAGTGTGCCCGAGTAGCTTACCTTTTGTAACTCTAAAGATGCACTTCT
>VDFB02193867.1:646803941-646849143 GCA_007258455.2 Sequoia sempervirens | reverse complement strand
TTGTGCATCTCATAAACAAGTTTAAATTCAAAATAATTTTAAATTCTTGTTATTTGGTTGAGGTTGGGTGTTGATTACTACTTCTGAATTGCTACATAAGTGTTGATATATTGAGAATTTAGACATATTTGAAGTTTTTAGTACTTTCTTGGTTGTAATTGAATTGGGAATTATCTGCTATAAAAAGAAATATATGTGTATGAGTGAATTAAGTTTTTAGGCATTGTATAGGTTGACCCACCTTGGTCCTACAGAGCGAGAAGTGTAGGATATTTTAGTTTTTGACTGAATCTTGTCAGTTGGCCAAATCCACCATTGAGTCTAATCATTAGAGAGTGGCTAGTCTATTGGATTCATTGGATTGTTCGAATTGGAACACCAACACTACCTACACCAAAGTCTTTCATTTTAAATTTAGAACAAAGTTGATATTTTAGTTCTAAAATCATACCTTTCCCTTTGCCAATAAATAACATATTATCAACATATAATGCAATAAATAGGAAATGATCACCATCAATTTTATAATAAACACAATGATCTGATTTAGAATGCTCAAATCCCAAACTCAAAACATATGTATCAAATTTTTGGAACCACATCCTAGGACTCTATTTTAAGCCATACAAATATTTCTTTAATTTGCAAACCAACTTACTTTTACCTTTCACCACATAGTGCTCTAGATGTGTCATATAAATATCCTCCTCAAAGTCACCATGAAGGAAAGAATTTTTCACACCCATTTTCTCAACCTCTAAATCATAAGCAGGAGCAATAGAAAGAAAAAATATAGTGGAAGTCATTTTTCCAACATGAGAAAATATCTCACCATAATCAACACCCTCAACTTGAGAGTAACCTTTCGCAACCAACCTTGCTTTGTACTTATTGATACCTACATCTGAACCAATATTTTTCTTGAACACCCATTTGCAACCAATAGGTTTTTTTCCTTCAGTAAATGGTACAAGATCCCATGTATCATTCTTTTTCAAAGATACCATTTCTTCATCCATAGTAATATTATAGGATTTTGCATCATTCATACCTAATGCCTCTTCTACAGATTTTGTTTCATCCATGTTAATATTCAATGAAAAAATACATGTCCAATCATTAGGTGAGTCCCTTTCAGGTGTTTTTCTATGTCTTGTAGACGTATGAACAAGTTGAATTGGAAGTTCTTCCTCCTCTTCTAAATATTCAGAGCTAGATGAGCTCTCCTCAACTTCTCGTCTATCCATGGGCCTTGATTCAACTTTCTTAGGTGTAGAAGGAAATTAAATCACATCTTCCTGTTTACTTTGTTTTGGATGCAATGTAATAGAAGAAGGCTTAGTTTCTCTAAAAATAACAATTCTACTATATATTACCTTTTGTGAAACAGGATCTCAAAGCTTGTATCCTTTCACACCATAATTGCATCCGATGAAAATACATTTCACAACCTTGTTCTCCAACATTGTTTGCTTCTCCTTTGGCACATGTGCATATGCCTTACAACCAAAAACTCTAAGATGTCTAATTGAAGGCTTACAACTTGACCATGCCTCTAGAGGTTTCTTATCAACAAGAGCTGATGTAGGATACCTATTAATTAGGGAACAAGCAGTAGCAATAGCTTCAGCCTAAAACCTGTGTTCTAGGCTAGTACCACTCATCATATTCCTTTCCTTCTCCATCATTGGGTTGTTCATTCTTTCTACAACTCCATTTTGTTGTGGAGAATATGGAGTTTTATTTTGTCTATGAATACCAAAATCTTTACATAATCTATCAAAATAATTGTAGAAAAATTCATCACCATTACCGGTCCTCAAACATTTTATTTTCTTTCTAGTTTACAACTCAATCATTTCTTTAAATTCTTTAAATTTACTGAAAACTTTAGATTTACTCTTTAGAAAATATACACACGTCCTTCTACTATAATCATCAATAAATGAAACATAATATGTGGATATACCAATCAAAGGAACATCTACATGACCAAACACATCAAAATGAATAAGATCTAATACACCACAAGATTTATGAGAAATCAAAGTAAAACTAAAAGTGGTTTTGTTTTCCATAAGTGCAATGCTCACAAAAATCAAATTTAAGATTACAATTAGACAAACCTTCAACAAGGTTTTTATTTTTCAAGGTCCTTAGACCCTTTTCTCCAATGTGGCCAAGTCTTTGGTGCCATAGCATAGTTTTCTCTGTAGGTAACTTTGATTCATAAGAAAGAACACCCATGGGTACCCAGAAGCTTTGACCATCTGTTGAAGGTGAAACCCTCACCTCTTCCCCAAGATTTTTTTCATAGAAGTACTATTGCACTCAATCATGCATGCATCAAGCTTATACAATGTGATGTATCTAACACCTCTAGCAATCACCATAGCACCTCTAACCATCTTACATATTGCATCAAAAAATACTACCTATGCACCTACATCTATTAGTTTTTTCATAAACAATATATTTCATGTTAATCCAAGGATATGCAACACACCATTAATCATTTTTATTCTACCATCAGGAAACCTGATTTTGAATTTACCACAACCAACAATATTGAAATAAGAATCATCACCCAAGTACACCTTACCTCCATCAAATTCTTCATATTCAAAAAACTAATCTCTATTAAAGGTCATATGAAAAGATGCACTTGATTCAATTAACCATGAATCATTACCTGCATGAGTTGCCAAAGCTATAATGAATGTGTCACCATATTCCTTCTTGAACTCAAAATTAGAATCAAATCTCTTCTTTTTCATCTTATTTTCTTCTTTGCATTCCTTACGAACATGTTGAGGCTTACTTCAGTTCCAACAAATAAATTTGAAATTTCTAGAAGATTTAGATATCCCCTTGGACTTGGATTTATTATGCTTCTCATTCGTCTTTCCTTTTTCCTTAGGTCTTCCATAAAAATTTAGGGCCTCCTTGGCAGTGATGGCTACCTTCTCATCTCTTCAGAAAGAAAAGAACCCACCATGTCTTTAGTCTTCAAAATAATAGAAGTACTCCCAATAGCCAAACAAGAGAATCTTGTTGGCCTCCTACAATGATTTAATAACTAAGCCCTTGCAGCCATGATTCAAAGATTGGAAATCTAACCTGAATAGCCATTTCAATCATCATGAAGGTGCATTTAACTTGTCAACGCAGGGACATGAACTTGAAATGGGTTAGCACTAGTATATGCACTAGGAACCCAAAGTAGCCATTTTCATTCTACAACTAAGGAACACACAATGTTGAAAGTAAATTGCTTCGAAGGGAATACCATAAATTCCAATCATCAATCAACAACTACATCAAAATAAAATGCATAACCAAAATGAAAATCGGAGCAACAAATAGGGCACTGCTCTGTCTACTTTGATTGTAGGAACAGTCACATAATGGAATTCTAGTGGCTACAGGAATAGTCGGTACTAGATTTCTAACTAATTACTAAACAACAAGCAATACTAAACTAATAATAAACTAAAAGAAGAATTACTCACCAAGTGGGCCCCCTTGGATAAGTATCCTCTAAAACTAATGAGAACTCAGATGCTTGAACTCAACTTTATTTTATTCACTGTAAATCATGAGTACAAAAGAGTAATGTATTTGTATTACTGAAAGCTTGAGAGTGCAAGTACAATATCAAATCGTGCAACTCCTTAAGAAGGAGCATCAGATCTTTATTTATACTATCAACTAAACAAGGCAATCAACTCCATGACTAGGAGGATGCCATTTAGGGAAAACAAAGAAAGTGAAGTGGTGGTGGTTACACATGCATGGAATCTAGTCAGACATGTAGGTCCAAACAAAAATTTAGCACAACAGTAATGCCCACGTCTGCTTAACCAACATTAAAGTCCACTACAAGGCGTGTTACATTTGGTTGCATGAGGAATATTCTACCATCGACCTCCTTTGACCTTTGAGTGATTCCTTTGTTGGACGTTACAGTGCATGGCCAACTGGTATTGTCTTCCTCAACTTAGCATCATTGAATTAAATCTTCATGGAAATGTCAGTACACACAATAACTGCATATCTATAACCACCTTAAGGAACACTCATTAACCACATGCAAAATCAATATAGATAATCCACATACTATGCCAATGTCATTAAAACTTGCAAAAATAGGATTAAGCCTTATGTCTATGGTTTGGGGGAAACATTATGAAAATATCAACATTTAGCATCAAATTCCATGACAACTGCCAGCAAATAAACTATAGATTCTACCCAAAATTGGACCAAAAACTAGGCTCATCACTCCCCCCAACCTAATGTTTTGCTGGTCCTCTAGCAGGGGAAGGGTTGTTCTTCTGTTTGGTCAAAGCTCTAAAATTTGCAACTAATAGTTGTCCCACATTAGAGTGTGTTGTGCATGAATCAAGATCCCAATAGAATCCTCCTAATCTGTCCAATCTTCACCATCTCTGTCTCTCTGCAGCAATATCATATTGGTAGAACCTAAAGTTTGGCATGGGCCACATGAGAATGGGTGGCTGAAAAGTCAAGGGAAGCCAAAATAACCCTTTTGTCCTTCCACTATGAATATATCTATCAATTTTTTTAAGAGCTACTACATAGTTCTGGATGGAATGAGGCTCATCCTATTTGAGATCATCTATTAGGCTATTCCATCTTTGTGAGAGGTATCTTTTCATGGTTTCCTCCTTTGCCTCATACTCACTATAAACTACCTCAATCCAAGGCATGATACTGTTACCATAGCTAGTTCTGAAAATCATTCTAGTCCATTCCCTGAAAATATCCTTTGGGTTGCTTGATTCAACCCTAATGGGTAGAGGGATGTTAGACTCCAATTTCTTATAAGCCCCATGTTGTTGTTCCCAACTAATCTCATTTTGTACCCAAGACATAAATTCCCTTAATTGGACATCCACAACATACAATAGCAGATTCCAATCATGGTCTTGAGCCATGGAATAATTATGCAAGTAAAGCTCACATAGAAAATTCTTCATTTCAGGGAAAGCAATTTGATAAGCATTGAAAAAATCAATAGGGGTGTCAATAGAAAAATTCAGACCTGAGACAATCCTTGCTAGTCTAAAAGAGAGATATTTCTCCTTCAAATGTAGAGCATAGACCCTTGGAGGGGTCCTCTATTCCAAAATCTGTGGTACCAATGCTACCATATCATCCACCCTCTTCTTCAGGGTGGCAATTTATGCATCCTTGTCTTCAATTTCCTCATCTCTCTGTTGAATTTCCTTCTTCAATCTTCATTTTTCCTCCTTCCATTCCTCTTCTCCCATCAATTATGGCTACAGGGGTACTATTTATTCTCCCACTTCTTGCTACGGGGTATCTTGTCCTTGTTCTTGGTGTGGCTGTAAGAACCCCTGCTCTAGTTCTGGTTGTTGCTATAGGACCTATTGCTGTAGGAATTCTTGCTCATGCTGTAGGAAATCCTAATTTTCCTCAAACTCTTCTGCAATGTTACCAAGATCGACCAGTGTTATGTTTTTTTCTCTTTCAAATATGTCTTCTTCTTTGACATTCTCCTAACCCATTGGAGCTTCTATGTCCCCCTATGGTATTTCTCTAGACTTAGGGCTTTCCTATGGAGGCGTACCAATCACTGGCCCAGCTAGTCTTGATTTCCTGGGAGGGCTCTCACATTTTTCTTTGGTTGTAGGATGAATAGTGTTAGCCTTCCTCTTCTTAGAACTCGATGCCTTTCTTTTTGACGGATGCCTTTTAGCCTTTCCTTTTCTCATTTCTACTTCTCTCTTTTGTGTCCTAGTTTTCATCAAGGTGCCAAGTGGAATGTCATCATCAGAATCTAAGGAGGAGCTTTCTTTTTCTGAGTACTCTATTCCAAAAGAACTAATTTCTATGGTTTCTTTTGCTATAGGATGGTTTACACTAGGGCCTATGCCAGAGGTCGAAGCACCAAGAGTGGCTTCAGTCATGCTCAATCTCTTGCTAGACCTACAAGGTTGAGGAAAAACCCTAGGTTGCAAGTTCTCAGGTCTAATTTGATCAACATTTATAAATTCTTCCTAGGTCATTCTAGACACATCATGCAGAGACTTCTCAACTCAAAATTTAATCATACAATGGTGGGAAATAGAATTGTCCCTACCTTTTTGGGTCTTGGCTACCATGATTGAGTGAAGATTGTATAGCATGTTAGGCACATTCATCC
The DNA here is from genome assembly GCA_007258455.2 of Sequoia sempervirens. Taxonomy (NCBI): domain Eukaryota; kingdom Viridiplantae; phylum Streptophyta; class Pinopsida; order Cupressales; family Cupressaceae; genus Sequoia; species Sequoia sempervirens. Next base: position 646,842,950 of record VDFB02193867.1, on the reverse strand, counting down.
TCCTCCCGTGCCTCATGTGACTCAAGAGTTTGAAATGTATTGAATGCAGGTTCAATAGATGACCTTCATAGGTGAGATACCTTATAATTTACATGGTTGTCTGCTTCCATGGTTTGGGTAGAGAGGTTCTTTTTGCACCCTGTTTATCCACGTTGATTGGAGGGTCACCATATACTATAAATTTGTCCCTAGATGACCTAGCATCTCTAGAGGTAGGGTAATGTTTGCCATCAGCAGGTAACCTTGTAACCTCTATAATTATTTCCTTAGTTGCCACAACCTCCAACCCTTTTACTGTGGCTTTTCCTTCAGAAAATGTATGGGAAAATTCTAGTGCAATTCCTTCATCAAAGCCATCCAGCTTCAGGAAGTAATCTAACTATCCACAGTTTCTAAATTTGACCAGGCATTGTGCATTCTAAAATAAAACATCATGAACCGAGGGTTCATTTTGAATTAGCCCTCCTCCCATTATCTACAATCAACTATCTCTCTGCAAAATTTCCTTCCTGTAATTCCTATCTGAAAGCCAAACACCTTCCTACAATACCTGCTAAATTCCAATGCCAATATTGACTGAATTTTCCCTTTCTTTTGTTTTACCTTTTTGCTTTCAACTCAGGATTACAACAGAGTCAATAATGGCAAGAAAAGGAGTGACAAAGGAGAATTATGATGGGAAGAAGTGGTGGCTATAGTTAGTGTCACTTCACACATGTGATTCGTCCTCTTACTCAAGTTTCAAATTGGCTCATTTAAATTTTTTGACATAGCCTAGCATAAATTGACACATGGGTAATATATTTGCATCTATTTCTTCCCCCCCAACCTAAATTTGGACATGTGTCCGCACATGTGAAATGGGAGTGGTGATTTGATAGGGAATAATGACATGTTATGTGAACATCTATACTAACGTACATCAATTAAATGAATGCACTTAAAAGATGATTAAAAGATAGCAATTAATGTGCACATACCTGAATGTGTGGAGGATTTGTTGCAAAGATCATGGAGAAAGTACCATTTTCCTTTTTGGGGAATAAATTAAGCAATTAATGAAAATGAAGTGGAATGAGGTGAGGTGGAATGAAGTGATGGAAGAGAGAGAAAAGTGGAAATGGATGGGTAGATGGTTGGATGGGTGAAGAAATGGACTTCCAAAAGAGAAAAAATCTTTATTATGACAAGTACTTACCTTAATTAGCTAGAAGGAGGAACACTAGGTCCACTTCCTTCAGCTGTAGAAAGCTCAGGTGTTGAATGTTGGGTGAATTGCTATAGGAACTCTTCTTTGGAAGCTGGCTTGTGATATAATTTGAGGTGATGACCATTGAAAATTAACTTGAATCTGACAAGTTTAAAGGTAGTAAGCTAAATAGCTCCATTAGGAAAGACTTCAATGACTTCATATGGTCCTAGCCACCTTGTCTGCAATTTTCCTGCATTGTCCTGATATCTTGAGTCATAGAGCAAGGCCCAATCTCCTGGTTGGAATTTCTTGTCCTTGATAAATTTTTCATACCACTTGATTCTTTGATTCTACACTACCTCTATATGATGCAGGGCTACTCTTCTTATCTCATCCAAAGCATTTAGCTACATGATTCTTTCTCTATGTGCCTCAAAAATATCCATCCCCAAATCTACTACAGTCTGAAGAGTCTTATATTCAAATTCAATGGGCATCATGGTTGTCTTTACATACAACAACTCAAATGGAGTGAAGCTTGTAGTTATTTTCTAGGTTGTCCTATAGGCCTAAACAGCTTTTGGTAATCTATTTTCCCAACCCTTTCTATGAATAGCTACCGTTTTGGTCAGAATGGCTTCAATTTCTCTATTGGTCACCACAACTTGGCCATTAGCCTGGGGGTGATAAGGAGTAGACTTCTTCTGCCTTATGTTGTACTCGTTAACTAGTGTTGCAACAAGGGTTGATGTGAATTGAGCCCCTTGATCAGTCACTATTTCTCTTGGAACTCCATATCTTGTGAAAATCTCCTCGTAAAGAAATTTTGCAACCTTGTTATCTCTTGCATGCTCCATGGTCTTAACTTCTACCCACTTTGTCACATAATCAGTGCATACCAAGATATAAGACTTACCATTTGATAGAGGGTCAATGTTTCCTACAAAATCTAATCCCCACTTGTCAAAGGGAATTATTACTACCTAAGGGAAAAGTGGCATCTCATCAGATCTAGTTGGTCTACCCATTCTTTGACATCCTATCACATTTTCTGGTATACCTTCTTGCATCCTTGTGGAGTGTTGGCCAGTAATATCTTGTGTTCAAAATCTTCATTGTTGTCCTCTTGGCTACAAAATTTCCTCCTCATGGTTCATTATGGCATGCATTCAAAATGTCATATGTCTCATCTTCTCTCACACAGCTCCTCATGACATGGTCTAGTCTAGTATAAAACAAACACCCAACAATCTAGGAGAAAGGAAAAGGTTTTTTAATGAGTTCCCTTTTCTCTTTTGGAGAGAAGTGAGAAGGAACTTTACATGTGGCCAAATAATTGGCTATTTCAGCATACCAGGGTGTTTGTATACTAAGGGAAAATAGATGCTCATTAGGAAAAGAGTCATCTATGGGCTGATTGTCTTATGATGTAGTCATCCTTGAAAGAAAATCTGCAACAACATTGCCCTTCCCTAGCTTATCCACAATGGTTATATCAAACTCCTACATTAACAATAACCATCTTGCTAGCCTACCTTTGATCAAAGGTTTATTCATGAGATATCTAATGGTTGCATGATCAGTGTGCACAAAGATTTGGTAACCTATTATGTAAAGTCTAAATTTATTCAGTGCATAGATTACTACTAGCATTTCTTTCTCTATCACTGTATAATTGAATTCATCTCCTTGTAAATTTTTGCTGACAAAGTAAATGGAATTTTCAATAGCTCCTTCTTTTTTTCCTAAGACTACTCCTATGGAATAATTTGATGCATTAGTATGGATGTGGAAAGAAAGTTCCAAATTAGGCCCTTTGAGTACAAGAGCATAAGACAAAGCTACCTTCAAGTCAGAAAATGCCTTGACACAAGTTTTAGTCCACTGGAATTCAACATCTTTAGTGAGAATAGTATACAATGGTGTTTCTACCTTGCTAAAATCCTTGATGAAATGCCTATAATATCCTGCATGACTCAAGAAACTCCTAACATCCTTTTGTTTTGTAGGTGTGGGAAGATTTGTGATTACCTCAATCTTTGCAGGATCTACTTGAATTCCCTTGTGGGAGATGAGTGGCCAAGAACTACACCTGCCTACATCATCATGACGCACTCTTCACTATTTAAGGACAAGTTTTGGTCTTCACATCTCTATAGGACTCTCCTGATATTTTCCAACACTTGATTAAAATCAGTACCATAAGTGGTAAAGTCATCCATATAGATTTTCATGCAATCATGAGAAATGTCTGAAAATATGCTAATGACTACCCTCTGAAAGGTTGCAGGTGCATTGCATAAGCCAAATGGGAGTACCAAGTAGGCATAGTTCCATCATGGACAGGTAAATGTGGTCTTCTCTTGGTCCTCTAGTGCAATTTGGATCTGGTTGTAGTTGTTGAATCCATCTAGAAAAGAAAAGTATCGCTTTCATGCAAGTGTGTCCAAAACTTGATCAATGAAGGGTAAGGGAAAGTGGTCTTTCTTGGTGGCAACATTAAGTTCCCTATAATCAACACAAAATCACCATTTGTCTTCTTTCTTGGGCACAATCACTAATGGAGACACCCACTGACTATTTGAAATGGGGTAGATAAATCTTGCATCTACTAATTTTTGCAATTCCCCTTTTACAATTTCTCTTAGTGCAAGGTTAATTCTTCTTTGTCGCTATCTTACTGAGGTGCAATCATCTCTGATGTAATTTCTATGTGTATAAATTTTAGGGTCCAATCCCTTCATATCATGATAATCCCATGCAAATCCATGTTGATGGGTCCTTAATAATTTTTCCAACAACAATTGTTGTTCTTCACTTAATTTATTGTTAACATTCAAATATTTTCCTTCTGACACTTGTACTTGTGTAGTTAACTCTATCATGGCTACTTCATTAACAAATGATACCTTTAGTTCATATGGCAGCAATGTATGGGACATACTTGTTGCTGCAAAAATTTTGTCTGCAAGAACAATGGTTGTAGGAAGAACATCTGCAGGAACAGTGGCTGCAGGAAGAATGTCTGCAGGAATAGTGGCTACAGGAAGACCAGACAAAAGTGTCTTGACTAGAGTAGTAGAATGAGAAGATGATGCTTCCTCTACTTCGCAATGGTTCTGAATGATGTTAGCCAATCCTTCATCTTCATCTTGGAGCTACATGAAAGAGATTCTACCTAGCATCATAAGTTGTGCCATAGAATTAACTTTCTCGACCTCTTCACCAACATGTGGCTATACTAGATTATCTTCATCATGAGATGGATGACCAGGAGGATAAAGAACAAACTTGTTAGTGCTCTTCCCATCTAAAATAGTCATATCACTTGACCGACATCCAATATATGCATCTGTAGTTGCTAACCATGACCTAAGAATAATGGGATACCCACCTAGTGTAGCTTTAGGAGAAAGAATCATAAAGTCTACTGGGTACTCCCAGGAGTCTAAAACTACCAAAAGATCCTCCACTACACCATCAGGCTTGACAGTAGAGCTATCAGCAAGTTGTAGGATAGCAGGAGTAGATCTCATGCTTGCAACATTTAGTTGTTGTAGGTTTGTGTGGGAAATGTTAGTATCAAAATAAGATAATAAAAACACACCAATGCAACATTAAACTAAAGAAAGCTAAATAAAATTGAAATCAAAGAGTTCAAACAGAGCTTCTTCAAAATTGTTCCATTGTCCTCTATCTCCAATGATTTGCTTGAAGCTGCTGCTCTCATAATGGCAACCTGCAGAATGAGTATGCAAAGGGAGAGTACTTCTCTATCCTATATGCTGGTGGAGTGAAATGTTGATGTATGGATATGCACAGGGGCTGTGGATTATGAATGCTATTGAAACTATGGTATGAGGATGATAAGCCATGATATGGATTGCTAATATGCTAAGCTATGCTATGCTATGATTCTAAAGGCTATGGATGCTAGAAGGCTAATTGACTATAGTTTTCCTGTATGAAAGCTTCTCTCTTTTTTCAAAGACCCGACAATCCTTTTTATAGATTTTCACAGGAAAGAGCCTGGCTCGCAAAGATCAATGGCTATGAGATTGTCTGGTAATTTTGAATGGTGAGAGATGGAGAGGTTGAGAGGAAGATGGAAGATGTTGGGAGGTTGGAGAGAAGAATGGAGGTTTGTCTTCAACCCACGAGAACAACTTTGCTCAGAAACAGAGAAATTAATTTTTTGTTTTGAAGTTTGCTTCGCGGTTGTTGTAGATAATCCAAATTAAATAAATAAATAAATTTATTTAATTTTATGTGAGTTTGATATTTGATTTTAGGACTAGAGAAGATTTAATTAAATATTTTGTAATATTTAATTGTGATGTGACTTTAGAAAATTTAATTAAATATTTAGAATATTTAATTGTGAATGGACTTTAGAAGAATTAATTAAATATTTTGTAATATTTAATTGTGATGTGACTTTAGAAAATTTAATTAAATATTTAGAATATTTAATTGTGAATGGACTTTAGAAGAATTAATTAAATATTTAGAATATTTAATTATGAATGGATTTTAGAGGATTTTTAGAAGAGAAGAATATTTAATCTTTATTTGAATAAAATATTCAAGCCAAGATTATATAATAATTAATATAAATAAACCATAATGTTTACTTAATTAATTAAGAAATGGATAAGAAAAATGATTAAATAAACTTATTTATTTAATCGAAATGAAAGAATGAAAAATATAAATAAATTATTTAGATTTATTTATACGTAGATTGAATTCAGAGATTTAATTAAATATTAAAAATATTTAATTAATTACCAGACTATTGAGATGTGACCATTTTTAGGTGTATACATTTTGCCCCTCTTTGAAGTGATGTGTTTTACGCATTGCTTCAAAGAATTTTGAAATTTTCCCCAGATGCTGATTGTGGAATGTTGATAAGTATATGCCCCCTCAGACGATGAATTGAGAAGATTTTGATTTTTGTGAATTTTTTTTTGAATTTTTATGATTTTTAAGATGTTGATTCATCGTTCAAAAATTATGATGTGAAGAAATTGACATGAAAAGATGTGAGATGAAAAATTGATGACCTAGATTGCCCCTGCTGTGATAAAATATGATAAAATGCATGACTTTGTATTTATTGTTTGCGTATTGCGATGCCTTAATTTGATGATGTTTGCTGATAAATTTGTTCCCAAGGTTGTTGGAAAACAAATAGTAGCTGATAAATTTTCTTTCAAGTTAATGATAAACAAATAATTGTCTGATAAGTTTGCTTCTAAAGTTGTTAAAAACAAACAGGATTTTGATAAATTTGTTTTCATGAAAATGAAAAACAAATAGTTGTTTGATAAGTTTGCTTCTAAATTTGTTAAAAACAAATAGGATTTTGATAAATTTGCTTTCCATGATGATGAAAAATAAATAAGTTGATAAGTTTGCTTCTAAAGTTGATAAAAACAAATAGGATTCTGATAAATTTGCTTTCCATGATGATGAAAAACAATTTGGTTGATAAGTTTGCTTCTAAAGTTGTTAAAAACAAACAGGATTCTGATAAATTTGATTTCAGATTTGATTGATTTTTCATGATGATTTGATATTGATGTTGCTTTTGACTTGATGATTCTTCCTATTCAACAGGAGAGATTGAGCGTCTTGCAGTTACAGGTGCGATTCCCAAAGACATGGATATTGATTCTGCAGCTTGTACAGGTGGATAGAGATGTGATCGAGCCATGCAGACTAACCTCGTTACTTGACATGCCTGAGGGTCATCAAGGATAGGTGGAGCAAGTCCATCAGGTGTAGGTGGGGCAGAGCCGAGATCAGCAGCATCAGAGGATAGCACTTCGTAGTGCATTTTATATGATATGTTATTGATACTCTGTTGAGACGTTTGTATACAAACTGATATGATCCCATTTTGGATGATGTTATGTCATGTATAGTTGACATCTTCTGTACATTTTGCATTCATTTTTGAGATAATATGATATGCAGCGATGATTTGTTCGTGCGATGAGTACATCTATTTTCTATATGCATGATGTTTTATGTGATAGTTTCACAATGTTGTGCTATTATGATTGCGATCTATTGATGAATGAATATGAATGTGAAATGATAGATGGTACAATTTATGAATGCCCATGAATGTTTTGATTATGATATATGCTTTATTTTTTATGATTTTCTAATGCAAATATGTATGAAAAATGTATGTGATAATGTTTTTGTGAATGTCAAAATGTACTCAGTCATTTATTCGAAATATATGAAACTTTGATACTTTGCCAGCTTTTGGGAAAATCTATAAATGCAAAATGAAAATTCCTAACCATGCAGGGTATCTAAACAATATTTCCATTCTGAGAGCTTATTTGTGCTTTTTGTGTCATCATAGAGCATTGAAATGTTGAAAGTTAATACAAGCATCAAAGGGTATGTTAGCACCAATGATGACCTGGGTATTGCTTTCATGATTTTTGATATAGCAAGGTAATACAAGAATCTAGGTATAATTGAACCGAGATGACCTGCGTATTGCTTGCATAAACAGACAAGAGTTAACCCATTTCCTATGCAAATTCTGAAATGTCATCAATGGTACTTAGTAGAGCATGTCTCGCGACCAATTTGCATAGTACTAATGATTTCCTTGCAAACAACAGACAAAGAAAAATCATACTCCTTCCTTGCTTTTCTAGTTCAATACATCATCAAATTGCTCCAGAGATATGATAGAAAATCAACCAACAATTCAAATTTTGCCTAAAGTATTTCAAACATTATTCAGATTAAGATCATCCAACTTGGTTATCAACATTGATGTTTGTGTTTTGATTAACGTTGTGTTTGACCATGTTGTTTGATTTCATTGGAATTGAGTGATTGTTTTGGTGTTTTGGTTGATTTGATGAGTCAATGTATGTTGTGCTTTGTCAAACCATCATTTGTCCATTTGTGATATTCTAAAAGCTTGTTGACCCTCTCTTGTGTAGTCTGTGTTTCTGCCCCCAATGTAAACACAACCTATGATGGATATGTACAAATTTCATCAAGCCATGATGAAACACAAGGATTCCCATTGCATGATATGGATATGATAGATATGTACAAATGATAGATATGGATAGAGTGTATAAGATAAGATATATGATGTTCCTTAACCTTGTCAAGATCAAAGGTTGAAATGTAAGGAATGGGCATAGAAAGGATAATGACCATGAATGATAAGATGGATGAAACTTGTCCCTAAGTGTAGAGTGCAAGAGGAATATGGAAGATAGGATATGGATGATAGGGAGATGGAGGAAGGACTTAAGCATCAATTTTCACAACCAAATATCCCTCTAATAAACCATGGCAATGGGAATTAGAATCCTAAATGTTGGCAGATTAATGATATGATGGAAGAATCTAAGGACTTATGCAAAAGTTTGGATTAAAGGAGAATGATGTTGTATGAATGTTGGATAATGGATAGGAGGTTGGAAGGCATGTTGATGGATAGATGGAAAGGTTGGAAAGATCAACATTGGCACACACCTTGAAGGGCAGTGGAGTGATGAAGGAAAAATGGATTTGGAAGGTGATAGGTTATTAGATGGAAAATTGGAGGAAGCTTTTGGATTAGCAAATTTGGATGCCAATTTAGATTTTATTGCTTTTATGATACATTTAGGAATCCACATGACTTTTGACTTTGAGTTTTTCTTTGTGGACCTTTGTGGCCTTTGACATTTTTCTTTTTGATTTATGGACCTTTGTGGTCTTTGAAAATTGCATTTTTTCTTTGATGGGACTTTGTGGCCTTTTAGATTTTTCTTTTGATTTTGAATCAAATTTTCTTTTGTTTTTGCATGTCTCTTTGACGAGACATGTTGAACCTTTGATACATGTGGATTTTGATATAGAATCTTTTGATATTTGGCACCCAAATTGCTTCCAAGAGCAATGGGAGGGGTCGATTGAGGTGAATGATATGGAGGTATTATGGATGAGTTAATATGGTTATAATTTTGAAAGGGCATCAAGGATGTGTGTCTTTGTTGTTCTTGAGAAATAGGATATGGACCTAGGATAGAGGGAAGGTTTGATGGACTAGGATGAGGACCTAGGATAGATGGAAGGTGTGATGAACTAGGACACTTAGGTGTATAACCAAGGCCGTGGTGATATGGGTTTCTTTGAACAAAAAGGGGTTCTAGGATACCTTGCTCATGAAGGCCTAATCCTTTTCCTTTGTAATTCATACTTTGACACATTCGTTTACCAATGAGATATGTATTGTTTGTAAAACAAGATGCTAGTCCATTTTGAGGAGGATATGATATCGATGAGAGGATAGGTGTTGGAAGTAAACCAGAATGGATAAAGGTGGAGGATCCCAATTTATAGGTGTGGGGTTCATGGATAACTTGAATAGGTGTGATAGGATCTTGACATGGGGATGATGGGGTGTTTTGATCTTGACTTGGAAAAGGATTATGAAGTGGTATGAAAGGCATATCTTGATCATGATAAGGATAATCATCTTCAGGGGATGAAAGGGTATTCTTGAATGGAAGCATATATTGATCTTGATGAGGAAGGGAATCGTGAAATTTTGTAGAAATCATATCTTGATCATCAATTGGTAAGACATCATTAGATAGGACAAAAGAAATATCATTCTCTTGTGATGCAATAGAATCATGGGATGGTATGGATTGATTAGATGATGTGGAAGAAGAACTTGGAAGGATACTTGTCTCTTGAGATGGAAGGGAATTATCATGGGTGAATAATGAAAGGAGGGGATCATCATATGGTTCTTGAGAAATGGGGTCTTGATCAAAGATTGGAAAATTTTGTGGAATTTTGATATCATTGAATGAAATGGAAAGAATATTTTGATCTTGATGTGTAGGGGAGTCTATGCTAGCATGCTTTGGATTGTGAGATTGACATGAATCATTGGATGTTGAAGATATGATAGAAGAGGATGACTGGATGGAATTGTTAACTTGAGTGAAAGAATCTTGAGGATTATTTTGGCTTATGGTGGATGGAGATAAATGCATGACATGACAGGATTGGTCAATTTTATTTGATGGCTTAGATTTAGGCTTCTCATTTAACCTTTGCAAAAATTCAAAAACATTGAATTTGGATGATGTTGCTTTTGGAGGAGAAGAGGTTACATTCATATTTCCATCAAAGGACTTCATAGTTGTGCCCCCTTGTATTTCCTTGATTTTCCTTTGGAGTGCTCTTATTTGTTGGGGAAAACTACTAAGATTATTTAATGGAGTTTTAGTCTTTTTAGGATCTTCCTTAATTTTCTCCATATTGTAGTTAGAGAGCAATTTGGCACCTTTGTTTGCTAAAAAAAGAAAGTAGCTTTCTTTATCTCGCTCTAAGATCTTGTCCAAAATTATGTGAAACTGTGGATCCTATTCAACTTCTTGAATCATTTCATCGGTTATTTCATCATTTGAGCTATTCCCAATATGAAACCTATGAAAAGGATTTTCTCCCCTATCACCCATGTTGTAAAGTGGACAACAGGCATATGCTTTTGAAATGTTCTTCTAGACTTAGATCACAGTTTTATAAGTGCAAAAATGATGATGTCTTGATCTGATAAGATGAAAATCTTATGATATGATCAAATGAAATTTCTAACTCTTGATTGTGGCTTCCAAGATGAAAGGATATCAGAATCCTATTGGGGAAGTTGAATCAATAATCAAAAACTTGTTTGAAAAGATGCACTTTTTTTTGAGATTTGATCCTAGTCTCAAAAAATGATAAGTGTATTAAATACCCTAGTTTGTTTTCAAGATTAGTGAATTATTTGGCTGGGATGAGTGGGATATTCAATTGAGGGTTATGGTAGATAAGAAGAATGAATACGCTGGCTATGGTTGTGCCTTTGAGAAAGGGATCTTCTTTGAAAGAAAGCTCGTGAGTATAATGGTTCTACAGCGTAATTGTCAGTGAAACCTCTAACACAATCATGATATCGATGGATAAAGGTTCTATGTTTAAGTAAAACCTTTCGACTTTGGTACAAGAATCGTCTTTTCTTCAATATTTTCTTGTAGCTAAGTGGTTTCTTTGGCTTTTTGATTCGTTTGAGAATGGACTTCTTAACAAAGGTTGTGGATTTCCAATCTCTTAACATGAGGGTAATCAATGTAATTGTGAGTTTTGGATGATCTTTACTGAATTAATGTTTTGAAGACACATCAACCAAGTTGTAGAATAGTTGTTGTTAAGTCCTATACTAAACATCAAGTGTATGATCAAAATGTTTTTCAAAAATTGTTTTCAAAGGTTTTACACATGACAGATAGTTCAATCAGACTCACTCTTAGTACTCAGGTAGGCCACCATAATAATCAACAGCCCACATCTTAAAACTGCATCAACTCACATAGCTGTGTCACCCTCGAAGGGGTGCCCATGTTTTTGTCTTTTCCAAGTGTGTACTCAGAGTGACGGAAGTGGATACTAGATCCCCTGAGCAAATGATCCTTGGCAGTTATATGGTGATTATCTTGGGGGTAGATTCTTCCCTCCCCCGCACTATGATTATTATGATGTTCGGAAACTGACTTCAGTTGGATACTACACTAAGTTCATAGTCAGGGTTTCCATTCAGTGCGGAAAATGATAGAATCCCTCAAGAGACCTCCCAACCTTTAGAACAAAGGCTTTGGGGATGGTTATCAATGCACACTAGTGTCGAATGGGATTTTCATCAACCATCCGCATTTGATTAAAGTGGGTTAGAAAACTTGGATTTAGTTGTTCCCACTTAGGTCGTTCCCGTAGGGTGAGTACTTTTTCCCACTACGGAAAGCCTTCTAAATGATATTATCAAAGCTTGAAATTGCATGAAATGAAATAGATGAGTTTGGCATTTTGATCACCCAGTTAAGGGGAGAGCATAGGCCTATCACCATTTTAATCAAAGAAAACAAGAGTTCAATTTTAATCCCAAATGAACAATTTTCTATGCTAGGTGAAGATATTGCTTCACAAAGACATGGAGTTCTTTTTAGTCCAAAATAAAAATAAAATGAAGTGACTATCCTAGGATTGATTCATTCCAATTAAGTGACTATCCTAGGATTGCTTCATTCTTTTAAAGTTCTTACTGGTCGCGGTCGCGTCGGATCTAGTCAAATCTCACTTCAAATTATAGATTACAATTGCAGACTTAGAAAAATCTATGCTGGAAAAAAAATGCACTAAAACAGACATCAACAGCGCTATAGAATAAGTAATGGACACTGCAGGATCATTAAAGGGCGCTGACGAATCCCTGAAGGGCACTATGGAATCGCTGATGGGCACTGAGGAATCAATGGAGGGCACTATGGAATCACTGAAGGGCGCTGAGGAATCCCTGAAGGGCGTTGAGGAATCACTGAAGGGCACTATAACAGAGTTAAAGAGTGCTAAATTGGGTGTGAACTGTGCTGAAGCATGTTTAATGCGCTAATACGCTCTTTTAGCCGTAACCTATCAAAAAAACCTATGAAAAGATGTTAAAATTGGGGCAAGAGCCCCACAGTGGGCACCAAAAATGTGTGTGGGAAATGTTAGTATCAAAATAAGATAATAAAAACACACCAATGCAACATTAAACTAAAGAAAGCTAAATAAAATTGAAATCAAAGAGTTCAAATAGAGCTTCTTCAGAATCATTCCATTGTCCTCTATCTCCAGTGATTTGCTTGAAGTTGCTACTGTCAGATTGTGTAAGCAAAGCTTCTTAGAATGGCAACCTGTAGAACGAGTATGCAAAGGGAGAGTACTTCTCTATCCTATATGTTGGTCGAGTGAAATGTTGATGTACGGATATGCACAGGGGCTGTGGATTATGAATGTTATTGAAACTATGGTATGAGGATGATAAGCCATGATATGGATTGCTAATATGCTAAGCTATGCTATGCTATAATTCTAAGGGCTATGGATGTTGGAAGGCTGATTGACTATAGTTTTCCTGTATGAAAGCTTCTCTCTTTTTTCAAAGACATGGCAGTCCTTTTTATAGATTTTCATAGGCAAGAGCCTGGCTGGCAAAGATCAATGGTTGTGAGATTGTCTGGTAATTTTGAATGGTGAGAGATGGAGAGGTTGAGAGGAAGATGGAAGATGTTGGGAGGTTGGAGAGAAGAATGGAGGTTTGTCTTCAACCCACTGGAACAACTTTTCTCAGAAACAGAGAAATTAATTTTATGTTTTGAAGTTTGTTTCACAGTTGTTGTAGATAATCCAAATTAAATAAATAAATAAATTTATTTAATTTTATGTGAGTTTGATATTTGATTTTAGGACTAGAGAAGATTTAATTAAATATTTTAGAATATTTAATTGTGATGTGACTTTAGAAAATTTAATTAAATATTTAGAATATTTAATTGTGAATGGACTTTAGAAGAATTAATTAAATATTTAGAATATTTAATTATGAATGGATTTTAGAGGATTTTTAGAAGAGAAGAATATTTAATCTTTATTTGAATAAAATATTCAAGCCAAGATTATATGATAATTAATATAAATAAACCATAATGTTTATTTAATTAATTAAGAAATGGATAAGAAAAGTTATTAAATAAACTTATTTATTTAATCGAAATGAAAGAATGAACAATATAAATAAATTATTTAGATTTATTTATATGTAGATTGAATTCAGAGATTTAGTTAAATATTAAAAATATTTAATTAATTACCAGACTATTGAGATGTGACCATTTTTAGGTGTATACAGTAGGATTTCCTTGGTCATTACATTTATTGCTTCCCCTAAATCAATCATAGCATTCTTAATTTGGATCTCGTTTATAACAATTGCTACATGACTACCTGGGTCATTGTACTTGGATATTGTCACTTTTCCAAGTATGATGCCGGCTAGCTATCCCACCACATGAATTGTAGTTGGGTCTTTCTTTTTCCTACCTGGCTTCTTGAGGCATGCTTCCTTGATTTCCTTGCCATAGATTGGAACATCCTTGATGGCCTGAAATAGAGGTATCTAGACACATATGCTTCAGCTGATCCAAGATGTCAAAAGTTTTTTCTTCCTTTTCTTCCTTTTTGGAAACTTCCAATCTCTGAGGGAATGTTGTTTCTTGTTCAATCTACTTGACTTGGACTGGTTCAAGATTTTTAGGTTCCTCTTCCTTTTCCACAGGAAGCTCAGTGATAATGGGGTTGGAAGGGGTTGGTAGAGTAGTTCTTGAATGCAAGTGGATTTCACTTACACTCACAACATATATAGGAAATTGATTTGAATCAGCAAAGTATGCAGGCTACTGTTGTGGTTTGCTTTTTAGATTGGGTGTGGGCTGAGCTGGTAGCTGGGTAGGTTTAGGTGTATTTGAGCTTGGATTAGCAGGTGGAGACATTATAGTAGGTTGTTGGGGCTAAGAAGGTGGCTGCATGTAACTGTTTGTCTAGGCAGGCCATTTTTGTCCTCCCCTCCATTGATTTGTTTGTTTCCAATTTCCTAGAGGTGGCTACCAATGCCCTTGAAATTGCTACCAATTCCCCTGAGGTTGTTGCCATTGGGGTGGAGATTTTTTATGATTGGGCCAAGTATTTGAAGGGTTACTCCAAGGTTATGGTGGATATCCTCCATAGCTAGATGGATATGGGGGCTACCATTGGTTACCAGATAAATAGGAATTAAAATATGGCCTAGCATAAGATAAAGGATCCGGTGGCATACCTTTTCTTGGACCCCAAGGATTCCTTTGTGCAACATAGTAGACTTGGTCCTCTTTAATCTGAATTAGTTTGAGCTCAGGTGGAATATACTTTCTTTCAAGATTAGCTACCATCTTGCATCTATAGGTGGAGGCATTATAACAAGCTGCTGGGGCTGAGAAGGTGGCTGCATGTAACTGTTTGTTTGGGCAAGTCATTTTTGTCCTCTCCTCCATTGATTTGTTTGCTACCAATTTCCTAGAGGTGGCTACCAATGCCCTTGAAATTGTTAGCAATTCCCTTGAGGTTGCTACCACAGGGGTGGAGAGTTTTGATGATTGGGCCAAGCATTTGAAGGGTTACTCCAAGGTTGTGGTGGATATCTTCCATATCTGGATGGATATGGGGGTTTCCATTGGTTACCAGATGAATAGGAATTAAAATATGGCCCAACATAAGATAGTGGATCCAGTGGCATACCTTGTCTTGTAGCCAAAGGCTTCCTTTGTGCAACATAGTAGACTTGGTCTTCTTCAATCTGAATTGGTTTGAACTCAGGTGGAATCTGATTCCTTTCAAGATTAGCTACCATCTTTCATCTACAGTCCCTCTTCTTTTGTTTGCAGTGGGGGAAATACTCTGTTAACATTTCCTCTGCCTCCTCTTGTTTCTTCTTGGCCTAAAGTGTATCTAGCTAAGTGGCTAGATTATTTATAATGTCTTGCTTGAAGTCTTCCAACAAATGAGTAATCTCCATTCTTGAAACTCCACCAGTACTTGACTTACCCATGGATGATTGGTAAGTTCTCCCTTTCTTTGAAGCTTCCCTAGAGTAGTTCTGGCTTATTTTCTTGATATCTTCCCAAGGAGCTTGGGAGATATCTCCTCCTCCCATGAGGTCCAAGGCATCAGTGCAACTATCATTGATTCCTCTCAAGAAAAACAACTTTGGTGAGTCTTCATTGAGTGTATGGTGTGGATATTTTTGTAGGAAAAATAGAAACCTTGCAATATAATCTTCTAGGCTCTCATCTTCCTTTTGCTGCATCCCAAAAATTTCAACTCCTCTCATGTCGCCGCCCCTACAATATTCCTTGTATTTCTCAAGGAATTTTGTCTTCATTTCTTCCCAAGTTTCCACAGTATCTCTTCCTAGGCTCATGAACCATCTTAATGCATCCTCTTTCAGAGTGGTAGGAAATAGCTTAAGCCTATGGCCATTGGTGGTATAATCATAACTCCTGCAAAGTATGTCAAACTCAAAAAAAAAGGTATTAGGATCTTTTGTGACAAGTCCATAGAACTTGGGGAGTGTTGAAGAAGGGATGTTCTTGATGTTGTCAACTTCATTCTGATGGGCAATGGGGAAAGGAAAATTTGGTTGGTTAGTTTTGTTCCTATTTGCATCACCCATGCCTACTTGATGTAGTTCCAAAGCAAAGGGGCTCTCAAGCTGATTTTGGTTTTTAGAGGAGACTTCAGAGCTATTCAGATCAGGAAATGCATCAGCAAAGGGGTGTGGATCTTATTCTTCTTCTTCTTCTTCTCTTGGTAGGTTTTGATATTCAACTAGCTGGAATGGATTAGGATTGTTAGGAAGGAATCTCCCATAAGCATCCCTTCTCCTTCGTCTATGCATGCAGTATCACTCACTATCAACCAGCTCACATAAAGAACTGGTAAAGAATAAGGGGGGTCATTACTTCCTAAATGAGGGGTATACCAAAAACAACTTCCAAAAAAACTACAACAAGAAAAACTACCAATGACTTGAAAGAACTCCTTAGTTTGACACCATCCTCAGAAACGACACCAAAAATGTTGGCTTCCTACAATGATTTAATAACTAATCCCTTATAGCCATGATTCAGAGATTGAACATCTAACCTGAATAGCCATTTCAATCATCATAAAGGTGCATTTAACTTGTCAACCCAAGGACATGAACTTGAAATGGTTCAGCACAATATGTGCACTAGGAACCCAAAGTAGCCATTTTCATTCTACAGCTAAGAAACACACAATGTTGAAAGTAAATTTCTTAGAAGGGAATACCATAAATTCCAATCATCAATCAAAAACTACATCAAACTAAAATGCATAATAGAAATGAAAATTTGAGCAACAAACAAGGCACTACTCTATTTGCTTTGGCTGTAGGAATAGTCACAAAATGGAATTCTAGTGGCTGCAGGAATAGCCGGTACTAGATTTCTCTCTAATTACTAAACAACAAGTAATACTAAACTAATACTAAACTAAAGGAAGGATTACTCACCAAGTGGGCCCCCTTGGATAAGTATCCTCTAAAACTAATCAACACTTAGATGTTGGAACTTATAACTTTATTTTATTCATTGTAAATCATGAGTACAAAAGAGTAATGCATTTGTATTACTAAAAACTTGAGAGTGCAAGTACAATATTAAATCATGTAACTCCTTAAGAAGGAGCATCAGATCTTTATTTATATTATCAGCTAAACAAGGCAATCAACTTCACGACTAGGAGGATGCCATTTAGGGAAAAAAAGAAAGTGGAGTGGCAGTGGTTACGCATGCATGGAATTTGGTCAGACATGCAGGTTCAAATGTAGATTTAGCATAGCAGTAATGCCTGCGTCTACTCAACCAACATTAAATTCCACTACAAGGTGGTTACATTTGGTTGCATGAGGAAGCTTCTATCATCAACCTCCTTTGACCTTTGAGCGATTCCTTTGCTAGACGTTACAATGCATGCCCAACTAGTTGCGTCTTCCTCAACTTAGTATCCTCAAATTAAATCTACATGGCAATGCCAATACACATAATAACTACATATCTATAATCACCTTAAGGAACATTCATTAACCACATGCAAAATCAATATAGATAACCCACATAATATGAAAATGTCATTAAAACTTGCAGAAATAGGATTAAGCCCAATGTCTATGGTTTGGAGGAAACATTATGAAAATATCAACAATTAGCATAAAAGTCCATGACAACCGCCAACAAATAAACTATAGATTCTACCCAAAATTGGACCAAAAATTAGGCTCATCGAATCCCACAAAATAGGAAAAGAACAAAGCAAGATCTAAAATTTCTCCTCCTCATCCATTTTACACCAATTGATGCCAATTGAGCCACCAAAATATTAAATGCTTCTAGTTGGTCTGTGATTCATCCACCCTCTTCCATTCTCAGGGAATACAATTTATTCCTCAAGAAAATATTAGTCACTAAAGATATTGATTGATGCATCTCACCAAGTTTCTTCCATAATTTTTGTGTAGAGGTCTCTTCATGGACATTAGTTAAAATAGAATCTACCAAGCATAGTCTAATTGGACCCTTGGCTTTACGGTCCATAACATCATAGTGAGTAGCCTGTGTAGGATCTACAAGCCTTGAAACATTCTCATTAACAGTATCCCACAATCTTGATCTATCAACAGATCCTCCATCTTCAACATCCAAATCTCAAAATTATTTTCAACAAAAATATCCACCTCTATTCTCCTTGATGAACTTGCCATCTAAAAATTCTTACAACAAGATTACAAAGTGTCTTTTTCACAAGATCCCACTCAAATTCAGATTAGTTCAAAAAACCCAACTCGCAACAGAAATGAAAGGTGATCAAGCTCTGATACCACTTGTAAGGAAGCTAAGGTAGTAGAACAACTTCCTATACGAATCTTGAGGGGAGAATAATGAAAAACTTTATATATATTTAACAATTATAGAAACTTAAATAGAAATAAACATAAATATCATGTGTACCACAATATAATGATTTACATGGGGAAAACCCTTTCAGTAGAAAAACCCCATACTCAAAAAGCTGCCCAATATATTATTCAAAAATCACAAAGATTACAATATACTTGTAGAGAAACATTCTCATAGGAGTATCACCAACTAGAGATCCAAAAACAATAGAAGCGCAATCAAACTCTTAGAATACATCACCATCTACAATTCATAATACAACACCCTCATAAAATAGGGTTACCTTCTAGGGAAAGACAAGCCAACAAAACATCCATCATTAAATCTAAAACCTAATAATTAGTGGTCTATATTTACAATATATCATTTATTTAATGTATGTCAACCATTTAAGAATTTTCTAAAAAAATTAACAAAATTTTGTTTACACGCATCCCACTCCTCCCCTCCACCCCGTGCTCCCATTGTATATTACACCTATTGGTGTAACTAGGATATATATATATATATATTCATGTATATCCTATCAATAATAACCTTTATATAATTGTACGGTTGAGACACAAATTCCCAACACCATGGATTCATTAACTCTGGAAGTTGTATCGGGCATTAACAAGTTGATCTTTCGGTGCAACGAAAACTGTCTATGCAATAGAAGCTTGATAAAAATATATATAAAATATATTTTTCTTGGTTATAGTAATGAGTCTAAGGTATATCATCTTATGGATCCTATCACTAAGAAGATAGATATCAATAGAGATGTATTTTTTTATGAGAAGAGTGATTTAAGGTCACCTTCTACTTTACCACCTAATCTAGATAGTGCTCCTATTTTCAACATGGATGGGAATGTTGATATTCAATCTAATTCAGCACCCACAAATATCAGAAGACCTATGCCTAAGTGGTATACTAGTACCATTTGTGATGCAAAGCTAGATGGATTCCTAGACACTTCCACTTCAGGACCAAGGACTCACAAAATGACAACTAATGAGGTAAATCTAGCACTAATGAGTTTAGTTGTTGATAATTTTTTACCATCTAATATTCCAGAACCACTAGAATCAAAGCCTTGGAAAGAGGCTAAGGATATAGAGTATCAATCTCTAATGAAAAAAAAACTTGGGATATTGTTGATCTACCACCTGGTAAAAGAGCAATTGGATGTAAATGGATGTTCAAAAATAAATATAAGGCATATGGTACTATAGAAAAATATAAGGCTAGACTTATAGCTAAGGGATATTCCAAGAAAGAAGGAATTGACTATGAGGAAACATTTTCTCCCATAGTAAAGATTAAAATTATTAAAATGATTTTTTCTTTAGCTACACAATTTGGATGGAAATTGTATCTGTATACACCTAAAAATGGTCTGGAGAATATAATTAATTAAATATGATTTATTTGATTAATTAACCTTTATTTCATCTACTATTAAATAAATAGAAATATTTATTTATATAGTTCATCTTATCTTCTTCAATCTTTATTCTATTATTTTCATCTTAATTAAATAAATGAATTTTACTTTCTTTTATTTAATTATCATAATTAAATTCTTCTACTATTAAATAAATAGAAATATTTATTTATAGTTCATTCTCCTATTCTTCAATTTTAATTAAATATACAACTTCAATAGTTTGTGTTATTTAATTATCACGTGTTTCAATCTTAATTAATTAAACAAGGTTAAATAATTTGTTGTTTAATTATCATATCTCTTCTATATTTATTTAATTAACAAATTCTATAGTTTGTTTTATTAAATTATTTATCTTTTCTTACTAATTTGAATAAAATCATAAATTATTCAAATAAAGCCATAAAGGGAAATTTCCTCTATCCACTCACCTACAAAATTAGATATCAAATATCCAATTTAATTCAACTAGTATTCATGGGAAAGCTGTGGAGACAAATTTGCAAGCAATCCTCTCAATCTCATTCCTCTTACTCTTCTTATCATCTGGCCTGATGTTTTCATGGGGAGAAACCATTCCCATAATCAGCTCAAGCTTCTCAATCTCTCACCATTCAATTCTTCATATTGAATCCAAGCCTTTGTTGTGCTGCCCCATCACAATGTGCTACTGTGAAATCTATATATATATAGACTTTCTTCATAGGAAATGGATCCAAAATCTTTCATATTTTGTGCAAACTTACTCTGCAGGAATAGCAATCAAGCAATCAAGCAATCATAGCAATAGCATCTTAGCATCATAGAAATCATAGCATCTATAGAATCAATATTATGGTTGCATCTTAGTTTTACTATAGCTTCCATCCATCAGGTTTCATGTTAGCATAGTTTACAATAGCATCAATATCATTTAGAAATCACCATATAGAAGTACATCATTGCATTTAGCATCACTCTATTCTCTAGATTGGAATTTTAACAGTCACATTGCTTACCAAATCTGAGAGCCCTCCATGACTTGATAAATATTTGGAGATAGGAAACAATGACACGCTTTCAAGTTTTTTGTGCTTTAAATTAGTTAATTGTTGTTAAATCTTGATATAATGTTTCATTAAGAAGTGTTTTTAGTTGCTTTATTTATTTACTTATTCCACACTTACATTTTGGCACCCACCGCGGGGCTCTAACCCCATATTTTAACATTTTTTTTTCTGAAAAGTGTTTGTACAAGATACAGGCGTGTTTTCTTTTAGTGTGACTGAGAAATTTTGCAGTTCTTTTATCAAAATTTCTAGTGCTTCTGCATTCTGTTTTAGCATTTTTACCAAAATTTCTAATGCTTATGCACTCTATTTCAACGCTTCCACCAAAAATCTCTCAGTACATCCCATTGTTCCAGGTCCAACACCTTTTAGTTCTTCTGCTGAATTCTACAATGCTTATGCCAAATTCTACGATGCTTTTGCCAAATTTTGCAGCACTTCTACCAAAAGTTCTAGCGCTTATGTGGTCTATTTTAGCGCTTTTCTAAGTTCTTGTCTAGATCTAACGCGACCACGGCCAGAATTTTATTTTGATCCACTTGGACTAAAAAGAACTAATCCTAGGGTAGTCATTTGGTTTAAAATTTATCAATCCTAGGGTAGTTATTTGGTTTAAAATATATCAATCCTAGGGTAGTCATCATACATTTGTTATATCAGTTAAAATTAACATCATGACTTTTGTGAAGAAAAATCTTCACATAGAATAGAAAATTTGTCTTTTGGGTTTTAAAAAACTGAACATTTGATTTATGTGCTTGTGTGGTGATAGACCTGTGCTCTCCCCTTAACTGGGTGATCAAAATGCTAGAATCATCCTTTGATTTCATGCAATTTACGCTTTATTAAATCCTTTAGAAGGCCTGCTGTAGTGGGAAAAAGTACTCACCCTACAGGAACGACCTAAGTGGGAATGCCTAAAGCCAAGGATTCCAACCCACTATAATAAAAAAGTGAGTTGTTGATGAAAGTCCAACTTGATGGTAGTGTGCAAGATAACCATCCCCAAAGCCTTTGTTCTAAAGGTTGGGAGGTCTCCTGAGGGAGTTTATCATTTTTTGCACCACACAGAAACCCTATCTACAAACCATAGTGTAGAATCCAGCTGAGTTAGTAACCAAACATTGTAATACTTGCAGTGCAAGAGGAGGGAAGAATCTACCCACAAGACACTCACCATATAATTTCCAAGGATCGTTTGCTCAAGGGATCAAGAAATATAACTTTGAGTATGCGCCTAGAAAAGACAAAAACACGGGCGCCCTCTAGGGGGTGACACAACTGTGTGAGTCAACACAATTTTAAGATGTGGGCTGTTGAGTATAATGATGACCTTTTTGACCTTAAGAGTGAGTCTGTCTGAAGTGTATTTTTGTTAACAAACCAGTGAAAATAGGACCATGTGTGGTTCTTTGAACATACACTTATTGTTTAGATTCTAGGTTTTAAAAACAACTATTCTACAATTGTTTGTTGTGTTTTAAAATAATTAATCCAGATAAAGATCATCCAAAAAGAACAAAAAATAGTCAAAGAAAAATCAAATAGTGAAATTTATGATTAGGGATTGGAAATCCACAAAGTTTTTCAAGAAATCCCTCACAACAAGAGTCAAGAAACCAAAGAAGAAACTTAGTTACAAAAACCTTTTGAAAAGAAGACACTTCTTGTATCAAAGTAGAAAATTTTTGCTTCAACATAGAACTTTCATCCATAGGTTTCACAATTTTGCTAGGGGATTATGCGAACCTAGATCCCAAACCCGCAATGACACAAGAAACAAACAAAAAATTAGATTAAATGCAAGTTAGAACATAGAATCCTCAAGAAATCCATTTATCAATGCTCAAAATAGGAAAATGAAAGCAATACAATCAGAAGTCAATAAAAGAGATTAAATCCTATGAAAGCAATGTAAATTCTTGATCTCTTGAGGGAATTCGTGCCAATTTGATGTGAAAATTGGCCCTTTCCCAACTCCAATGATGCAATGGTGATTTGATGATGAAGGTTGATCCACTTTTATGAAGAGTGATGAGTGCTCCAAGATGAAAATCTACATAACCTAGCTACAAATTCGAAAGTATGGATGAAGATTGCTAAATATTTGAGCATAGTAAGTTTACTCAAATTGTGGATGCCAAATACAAGAGAGGAGATCTCTATTTATATATTGACAAGATGACAAAAATAGAGCAATGTGAGACTATCTTTCATTCAATGGCAAGGTGTCATTTGTCAACATGTGAATGGTTGAGGAATGTGCAAGTTTTGGAGAATGTGTCAATAAATGCATATATTTGAATTTTGAAATTGTTGAAATGACATGTAAGAGGGAAAGAAGGTGCATTGAATGCCACCTGGCTCAAGGAAAAAGGAATTTGTAGGTGGAGTAAATGCCTTGTTGGAAGGACAAAGTCCACTTGGATTTTGAATTCAAACTTGAGGAATATTCCTTAAAAGATGCCTTGTTGAAGAAAATAGAGATTTAGTAAATCAAATAACTCTATTTTCATGTGCAAGTGGCAAAAGATGGAGGATGGGACATGAGAAGAGATTAAATTAATCAAGGCTAATTAATTTAATGAAGGGATTAGGTGATTTGACTAATTGATTTAGATTTGTGGGTTGAAATAAATCAAAAAGAGGTGAAAATGATTAAGACCTAGTTAAATAAATATTTTGATTTATTTAACCAAAGGGGGTGATGTTTAATTAAATTAGATAAATGTTTGATTTATTTAATTTAATAGAGGAACTACAGAGATTTAATTAAATCACATGAATTATTTAATTAAAACAGAGATTCAGGAGATAATTAAATAAAATGGTTTATTTAATTAACAAGAGATAATGACTTAACAAGGTAAAATTGATTTACTCTATTAAGAGATGAAATGTGATGAATTTAATCAAATAAAGGTTATTTGATTAAATGGTTAGACCAAGGGATGATTTAGAATGAAATGGTGTTAGTGGTCAGGATTAGATGTGCAATTTCAATCAGTACATTTTACGTGTCTACAAGGATATACTGATGATTATGCTTGAGAGCCTTTGTATTCACAAGCTTATTTCCAAAGAAGAGCTATTTCACAAGAACCTAATCATATTCAACCTATTCATCAATATTCCATCCCACAACTAGCAATAGAATACTCCAACAAGCTGGATTAGTTCTTATAGTAGACAAAACTTGGAAACATTAGGCTTGTCATCCAAAATCAAAGAGTTACTATCGAAATACCAAAAATCTCAAAAATTACACCAAAAAAATCAATCTCTTCACGGAAGGGAAAATTAGATAACAATGAGGAAACCCAAAGTAGCACTTACACACTCTGGTTTAGTGCTTCTGCATTATCTTTTAGTGCATCCATATCTAAAATAGCACTTTTGTAGTCTATTTTAGCGCTTCTGCCAAATTCTATAGCGCATCCACCGACAGTAATCAAAATTACCAGTGTCAGAATTTACCAGTCCTTTAGCGCATCTACAGTCTATTTTAGCACTTCTACCCTGTTTTACAACACTTTTACCATAACTTTTAGTGCTTTTGCAGTCTGTTTTAGCACTTATTCCCTCTGTATCAGCGCTTCCATGGAACTAAAAAACAAAGAGCTTTCGAAAACATCTGTTAGATTTGTTGACATCAGAAACTAAAGTTTTCATTAGAAAGAAACATTTTTACAGTCCAAACAGTGTCTTAAACCTTAAACAAATAGGTTTTTACAAGTCAAATTTATTTTAACTTAAACCTAGATCTTGCAAACAACAAAGTGTCTAATTATCAAAACAAAAATCTTGATTATTGAGTTAAGTTTCCTCATCAGGATTTTGACATCCTATCATCACAAAACAAAACAAAATAATCAGATTTTTTACTTACTCTCATCAATAGAATACATCACTCTATTCGACTTTGTTAAAAATCCAATTGACACTAATCCAAACACAAAAGATAAAAGTTTTAGTGAAACAAAAAATACTTGTATGCCAATCTTGACAAGGTTACAAAGAAAACAAATTAGAGAGAAGGAATTAGAAACACCAAACATAATGGTTGAAGAAAACCCCTTTTCCCAATTTCATCAAAATGATCCCAATGAGATAACCCAAGAGGATATACAAACCACTCAACAAGATCCAAATTTCCATAAATTCATGAAAAAATTCTTGGAACAAGATATGGAAAAATACCTCTTGATGTTAGCAAAATTGGGTGAAAAACTTTCGAGAGATTTTGACATCAATCGATTAAAGGAAACACCTAGAAAAACTGAAATAGAACCACACAACATGCAAGACACAGATCAAGTGCTTGCTCTAACTGCTCAAATGAAAACTTTACAACAACAAATTCAAGATATGCAAAAGGGAACTACAAAGAGGTATTCATTACAAGACATTTGTCCTTATCCCTTTCATCTGAGTGTTGACATGATACCCTTCCCTAGACATTGTGAGTTTCCAAAATATGAAAAGTATAATGGAAAAATGAATCCGTTTGACCATGTGAGGGAATTGAGAACAATGAGCCTTGAGTTTTCACAAGAGGATACTTACCTAATGAGGTTATTTCCTAGGAGTTTAGGAGCACACTGTATGGAATGGTTCTCCAAATTACAACCGGGGATTCGATCCTTTAAAGAACTGGTTAATAGATTTATCACGCAGTTCTCCTTCAACATTCAACATAACGTAACCATAAAAGATCTGTACAACATGAAACAAAAGAAGGGAGAAACATTCCTATCATTCTTACAACGTTGGCGAAAGTTGTTCGCTAGATATCCTCGATCTATACCTAAAGAGGAAAAGATTGAATTATTTATCAACAACTTAAATGATGACATGAGTTATAGACTGGATCTAAAATGTTCCCCAACATTTGAAAAGGTGATTGAGAACGGGCTTAAAATTGAAGAATCCTTAGTCAAAAGAGGAGTGATTAAACATTACAATGATACATCAAACAGCGCAAATTCCTCAAATCACTATGGAAACAAGGATAAGCCTAAATTTTGGCAGAAAAATAGAACTACTATAAATAATGATGCTACAACTAGCACACAAAATACAAAACCAGTATTCAATTTGACAACACCTATGAAAACAAATTAGAATGAAAACCATAAAAACAATCAAGGTACCACCCACAAAAATAGCCTAAATAATGGAGAATCTTGGCCACCACCATATCAAATACAATCCAATTGACAGAGATTTACACCATTAGGAAAAAATTTGGAATCAACAATGAGAGAGCTTATTGCAAATAGACTTATTACTCTACCAGAAGCACAAAATTTGGAGCCGAAAGTGAAACCATCTTGGTGGAACGATGTTGACTATTGCAACTTTCATAAAAATAAAGTACATAAAACAAATGACTATATGCAATTAAAACACATGATACAAGACTTGATTGAAGCAAAGAAGGTGTTTGTCGAAGGACATCAAACAAACAATGATCACAGTTCATTTACAAATCCTTTACCCAACTACGAAAAAGGAGAATCTTCTTCAAACAATAAAGGAAAAAGTGTAAACTATATCTATGACACCACCATTCTTTGCATTTCTAAGGTTGAGAAAAACAATGTCATTGATAATCAAATAGATACCATAAACATCAATGACAATGTATTCCTGAACATGATTCCAAACATAAATACATCTGACAACAAAATCAATGTCATAAAAATCAAGGAAACACAAGACTATCAATCGGTTAATGCAACAACCAGGGGGTAGTACAAAGTGATACTGAAAGGAGTTTCACCTAAAATCACTTCTCCCCCATCACATCAATACAACATTGTGGATCAACTACAAAAGATACCCGCATAGATATCCATACTAGAACTTCTTAAAATTTCACCATCACATAAAGAGGTTCTAGAACAGGCTCTGGTAGCCACTATGGTACCCAATAATTTGGATGTCTGTCAATTTCAATCCATGGGGGGACATTTGACCACATCTCACTGTCTAGCATTCTCTGAACAAGATGATGTGTCACTAAATCACCTACACAATGCGGCTTTACATATAGAGGTTCTAATCCATAAGCACTGTGTCAAGCATGTCTTAATAGATGGTGGAGTTGGATTAAATATTTGTACTTTAAAACTAATCCGTGCACTAGGCTATTATGACAATTCCATTGATGCCAGAAGAAAGATAACAATAAAAACGTATGATGAAGAGGAAAGGACTTCCAAAGGGCTGATTGTACTACCAATTCAAGTGGGACCGATTGTCAAAAATATTGTTTTCCAAGTGCTAGAAAAGGAGCTAACATATAACATACTCTTGGGAAATTCATGGATCCATGAGATGAAAGCAATACCATTGACATATCATCAATGTTTGAAATTTCCTGTCAATGGACAAGAGGTCACAATTTCAACAGACAATAATAATCCCTAGACTTGTAACATGACTAAGGAAAATCAAGACACTTTGGTACCCCACAATAGAGAAGCTAGCACATCTGCTTCATCCAGTGGTGAAAAGCAACTCAATTTTATATCCAAATGGGTTGAGAAGAGGGACCAACTAAAGGAAACACTTGTTGTTGAATCTACTATATCAAATAATGAAAGACCCCTGAACACTCTATCACAACAATTTACAGACAAGATCCAGTTAAAGGAAAAAAGCTTGGGAGAGTATTCCCTTGAGAAATCTTTGTGTCTTTCATAATTGATACCATCCCCAAAATCATATGGAAAACCCAAAACAAATACACAATGATCATCACAACTTGTCACGGTTTTGGGTGAAAGGTTTGTAAAAGAAGGTACCCTAGAAGATTAATCAGAAGACAACCATTCTCAATTGGCTATATAAAGACGAAGAAGCCTCAACATCAACAAAAATTAGCATACAGATAGATCAGTATGGGAAAGGAAAGGCTATCTTAGAGAAAATGGGATATGAAGGGAAGGACCAATTGGAAAGGGAAAAGATGGTATTATAGAACCTATTCAACCTCTAACACTTCAGCCTAAGGAAAAAATAGGATTAGGCTACATAGTGGAATCAAAAGAAGTAACTCAGAAAGTGGTAGAAAGGATTTTGCAAATGAGGGACGACTCTAAAAATAGATTCCAATGAATATGAATGAGATCATTTATCTGTAGCATCATACACTGACAAAAAAATTGATGCCATCAAAGCATATACACCCGTATGAGAGGAGGGACAAAGTTCAGGAACAAGACCACTTGTATTGGGATCACCAAATATCGATGACTCAAGTGAGGATGAACAAACATCGAGTGAGCTAGACAACTCAGAGGAGGGTAATATCATAGAACTCGACCTTCCCACTGATAATTTTGACCACCTGGCTATCAGAACACTTACATCCATCGGCATTGCTCAATCTGATGACTTATTAACCTTGAGGCATCTCAAACTTATTGACTGGGAACCCACTGAACCTATTCACATACTAGTCATTTCAAATGACAATGCTATCATAAATTTTCTTTGCAGTGATGAACCTGATACAAGTTCTACCCATAACACTCATAATGACACTTTAAATTAGGAGGGTTCCAAATCTTCCAGTTGCAAAAATAACAATAGGAAAAATAGATCTAATGGTGAAAACCTTTCTAAGGCACCATTAGATTTTGAAAAAGAAAAAATAAAGAATGTATCTAACAGTGAAAACCTTTCTAAGGCACTGAAAGATGGAGGATTTGACACCCTTCCAGAGCATTACCATGATAGATCATTAATACTGGTGGAACCAACACAATCCATAAATCTTGGAACAACTGAAAAGGAAAAGATTCTACACCTGGCAGTGTCTATGACAAAATAGGAGAAGCCCGCATTCACCAAATTCTTTGAAGAGCAGCATATCAATTTTTCTTGGTCTTATTTTGACATGCCAGGATTAGATCCGAGTCTTTTGATGCATCATCTATCTCTACCAACTAGAATCAAACCAGTCAAGCAAAAATTGAGAAAAATGCATCCCCACATCACCCTGATGGTAAAAGATGAGCTAAAGAAGTTGTTGGATGCAGGGTTTATCAGGTCTATCAATTATGTTGAGTGGATTTCAAATATTGTGCATGTATCTAAACCAGATAATAGCATCTGAATATGCACAGATTTTAGAGATCTAAATAAGGTGTGCCCAAAGGATGATTTTCCTTTACCAAGTATTGACATCATTGTCGATTTAATGACAACATTCCATGTTGTCATTAATGGATGGATTCTCAGGGTACAACCAAAAAAAGATAGCTCCTAAAGATCAAGAAAAGACAACATTCACTTGTCCTTGGGGTACATTCTGTTGGAATGTCATGCCCTTCAAGTTGAAAAATGCAGGTGCAACATATCAATGGGCGATGACCACTATTTTTCATGAAATGATGCATACTTTCATGGAAGATTATGTGGATGACATCTTGGAAAAATCATACACCAGAGAAGGACATCTAGAGATCCTCAAAAAAATATTTACTAGACTGGAAAATTTCAATGTCAGATTGAACCCGAAGAAATGTGTGTTCGGGGTAACATCAACAAAACTCCTTGGATACATAGTGTTAGAAAAAGGTATCGAAGTGGAACTAACTAAGGTCAAAGAAATAATGGAGATGCCACCACCTAAAAATATCAGTCAATTATAGTCCCTACAAGGCAGGCTACAATCCATCAGGAGATTTCTCTCCCAATTGGCATACAAAAGCCACCCATTCAATCATCTACTTAATAAGAATGTCTCATTCAAGTGAGATCATGAATGTGAAACAACTTTTAACCAAATAAAACAATATTTGATGTTTCCTCCAATACTCATGCCACCTATAGCAGAGAGACGTTTGTTACTATATATCGCAACAACTGAAATTTCCTTAGGAGCTCTCTTAGCACAATAAGATTATGAGGGAAAGGAACAAGCCATTTACTACATCAGCAGGACTCTCAATGGATATGAAATAAATTACACATTCATAGAAAAGGCTTGTTTGGTAGTGGTATTTGTAACCCAGTAGTTGTGACACTACATGTTAACTCATACAGTCAAACTCATAGCTAAAATAGACCCATTAAAATATCTACTCAGCAAAGTGGCTCTAACAGGGAGACTAGCAAAATGGGCCATGATCTTAAGTGAGTTTGACATCCAGTATGTAGACCAGAAAGCCATGAAAGGATAGGTGATAGTTGATCAATCAGCTGAAGCTCCATTACGGATAATCATCCAATTGTTGAATCTCAGTTGTGTTTACAGTTTGTCCTTGATGACAAAATCTCTTTCAGTTTGTTCTCATTGATAATCTGTCTCAGGATGGTTCTCCTTGCACATCACAGGTTTTGGATGTTTCTCTTTTAGGCTTATTCATATCGGAGTGAGAATGGAAGAGTCTCCCTGATCCACTTTGAAATGTCTGAGTTGCCTATCAGTAAGACATTTATCTAACAGGTTGTTGTCAGCAAGACCTCTCTTTTATTTCAGCGACAGAAAAGTGTTCTCTATCGGCATATGTAATACCATCGGCATGAGGTCTTATCAATTTCATTATGTCTCCCTGACACGCTTCAGAACAAGCATATCGGCATGTGTTTGGTCATCGGGCTAAGGTCTTAGCGAAGACATATTCTCCCCGACTAGTGCATGTGGATGTATATCGGTAAGACATTCACATGGTTTCGGTGACTAAGGCTGATCTTATCGGCAAAGATTGTGGCTTCGCTGAAATGTCACAGTGAATGTGCAATGTCACACTGGCCATTGTTGGAAAATTTCCTTTGGCAGGACTTTCTGGAAGTCTCGGTGAACAGGTGTGATTTCGGGGTGTTTCAGTATGACTGAAATGATCTACAAGATGTCTCCCCTAGAGCGAATGTTACAGCGATAACTAAGAGGTATGTCTGGCGGTGTAGTTTCCTTCGGCATAAGTTTTGAACTGTCTTAGCAACTCTGAGTAAATGAAGATGTTTCAGTATGTCTCAAGCTGTCGTCAAGAGGTCTCCCCGACATTGGTATGCTATAACGACCCTCATAAGATAGAAGGGTGCATTAGTGAGAAAAACATTATGTTACAATGACATCACAAGGGATTTCTATCAAAGATCTCCATCAGTGTGAGATTGATACTGTCTTGGCGAACTAGGGTGAGCTCAGGATGTTTCGGCAAAACAAAGGGCAGTCTATATAGCATCTCCCCAACTTTGTATTGTCTCAGCGACATGGGGTGAAAAGTGACCCTCGAAAAAACATTTTGAAGTCTACAAGAGGTCTCTCCGATATCATTTGGTCACAACGATAGTGAATGAAAGGATTTGGGTGAAAGGACGATAAAGTCCTAGCGACTTAGAGTGGATAAAGTCTTTCGGTGGAACTTAATGTATTCTATGAAAGGTCTTCTCAAAAGTTGAAGGTTATAGTGACTCTCAAGAGTAAAAAGGGCTATCAGTGTGACTTAGTGTGCTCTACGAGAGGTCTCCCCGAGAGTGATAAGTCATGGCGACTGTGAATGAAACAAAAGAACATCGATGAGAGATATCCTTGTGTCTCAGCGAAAGCTCATAAAGATAAACATTTCAATATAATAGTTTATAGTCTGTGAGATGTCTCACCAACTTCACAGAGTCTTAGCGATACCTATGGGGATGACTGACTGCATTATAAATTGCCTTCAGTAGAACTATATGATTGTCTCAGTGATTTGTTAACAAAATCTCAAACTCTATGGCCATTTATGGAAACTTCAAAATACAGTTGCAAGCTGACATCATGGATTTGCATCGAATCTCAGAACCATTACATGACAGCATATTCATTGAGTTTCCTCTTTGACCAGTTGCATTTTTATTTTAATAGGATGATTTGCAGCTCTTTGGATAAGTGTTACTATTGATTTTTTAATCATCATCGACAGTCTGTCAGTATTCAGCTTTATATTCAAAAATCAACAAGAGAATCTGAAGATCGGATGAAAAACATTTTTTAAGATTTCTTCACAACTGACATACTTGAATATGTAATTAAATACCTATGTTGAAAGCAGTAAGGGTTGTTGATTTTGTAATTCTGAGAGTATCATTCCATGTCTGTATGGAAATGTATGAATGAACTCTGCAGAAAGATATGTGCTTAACTGAAAACAGAGAAATCCTCTGAGTCACTATTATTGTTCAAAACATCATTTAAGGGGTTGGTACTCCTTGAGATGGGTGTCTCAAAATGAGGGGCTAGTGCTCCTTGAGTGGGTGCTCAAAAATCAACCTATAAGGCATTGTGAAATTTTGTTTAAAATATTAAGCTAGGAAGGCATTTAGGGAGTGGTTTTTATACCCCAGGAGGGTTTTCCACTCGGTAAAATCTAGAGTCTTCTTATTCTTCTAAGTTCCCTTTGCTTTACTGTGTTGTTGATTATTTCAGTTCACTATTTGGGTATTATCTTTCTCAATTCTGTTTATGAATGATTACATTCAACTCATGAATGCATTAATCATAGTATATTGAGATCAGATCTGTGCTATAGTTTTTGAATCTCAGGAAAATTACTCAAATTTTTATAACACTAATTCACCTCTCAAGTCATTTTAACTCCACAATTGGTATCAGAGCATAGGGTCCTCCTCGAGGTTTAATTACCTTGGATTGATCTTGGTCTTGGATTTTGTTTTTAATGGCACATCTCTCAAGATCTGCCTGCACTCCAAAGCCCATTATTTGATGGAACTGATTATGTGTTCTAGAAAATCAGAATGGAAGCTTTTCTTGTTTCTTTTGATGTTGATGTTTGGTGCATTGTTTTAGAAGATTACAATGTACCAGCCACTATTCCCACTTATGCTGCTGAAAAGGAGTATGAAACAAATGCCAGAGCTAAGCATGCCCTCTTGTGTGGGTTAATTAAACATGTGTTCATTAAAGTCATGCATTGTAAATCTGCTCATGGAATCTAGGAAAAACTTGAAACTATATATCAAGGGAATGAGAAAGTCAAACTGTCAAAAATCATTACACTCAAACATCAGTTTGAGGAGTTGAAAATGAAGGATGATGAAAAAGTGGCTAAATATTTCCTAAGAGTAGATGAAGTTGTCAATTCAATGAAAGGTCTAGGTCAAGAGGTTAATGAATTTGATGTGGTCACAAAGGCTATTATTAGAACCTTACCATCCAAATTTAATATAAGGTTTCAGCCCTAGAAGAAAAGAAACACTTCGGGATAAGCTTACCTTAGATAGCCTACAAGGAATACTTCTCTATCACTTATGAAATGAGAACTAGCAAAAAAAATTCTACAAGTAAAGAAGCTTCCTTTAACATTGAAAAGAAAGAAAAAGTTGAAGTCAGTGAATCAGAGTTGTCTAAGTCTAAAGAATCCCATTTTGTTAGAAGATTTAAAAAGGGATCAGGAAAATATAAGGGAAAAATTCCCTTTAAATGTTTTAACTGTGGCAAAATAGGTCACTTTGTTGCAAAGTGTCCCTATGATGATCAAATCTATGACAACGAGTCAACTGAAAAATAGCCTATGAAGAAGGCCTTGAAACCTAAACGAAACTTCAATTTCAAAAAGAAGAAAAGTCTGTTTAGTAAGGATGAATCTGAAATTGAGTCTAAAGATTCATCAGCTGAAGAAGATGAAACTTTGTTCATGGCTGAAACTACTCAGCAAAATGATTCTAACACCTTTGACACTGAAGAAGGTGTGGTAGATCTTGAAAGTGAGCTGAAATGTGCTTTACAAGAGGTTAGAAAACTCAAAAAACAAGTCCTAGCTCAAGAACACAAACCGAATCAAGAAATGATCTCTCTGAAAACTCAGCTTGAAGAAGCTAAAAGAGTTGAAGACTGTCTTTGAGAGGCTATAAACTGCAAAGATCAAGAAATTCAAAAATTGGAACAAGAAGCAATTTGTCTTAGGAAGGAAATTGAAAAATATGAAAGCACTCTAAAAATGAATGAGATGCTCAGCAAGCAGAAGATGTACAAAGATAAAACTAGTGTTGGTTATGAAAAGGGTGAATTCTCAATTGACCATGCAAAACAAAACCCCTCTTCTAAAGTCAAAAGTTTAGGTTCAAATCACTCAGAATTTGGTAAGGATCATGTTCACTCTTTAAGAGGTAATAGATCTTCATATAGAGTCAATCCTTTCTTCTATGGTTATTGTTTTTCTGCAAACAAATTTGGCCATAAGGTGAGCACTTCTGTGTTTCTATGAATCCTAGGGTTTCATCTTAGGCAACACTATGGTTTCGTTAGACAACCGACAAGTTTTAAAATGCAATGCTTTGGGACACATTCCCCAGGAAATCCGCAGAGCTAATCTACAATCTAAATAGCGTAAATTTAAAAGGTTTGGAAACTCTTAAGTCCTGCCAACAACATTTTCATAAACTATGTTGGTTCAAATAGCATTTCATTCCAAGAAAAAGGACTTATGGGTCCTGAACAGTGGATGTTCTAACCATATGACTAGCGACAAGGATAAGTTTGTAAATCTTGAAGAATATGTAGGTGGATATGTTAAGTTTGGTAATAACTCTGGTATTCAAATTAAAGGTAGAGGTTCACTTCTTCTGAATGAAGACACTCCTATCTATAATGTCTACTATGTGGAAGGTCTCAAGCACAACCTTCTAAGTGTTAGTCAAATCTATGACAGCTGGTTATCATCATGTTCTTTTCACTCGTGAGGGATATGAGATTAAAAACAAGCTTGGAAAGGCTATTGCAGCTGGAAGGAGGACAAAAGGAAATGTGTACAATCTTCTCGACACATCAAGCAATGACAATAATCAAGGTATGTGTTTAATGAGCCAAATTGAAGAAAGCTAGTTATGGCATAAAAAATTAGGACACATAAACTTTGAAAATTTGGTTAGAATCAGTAAGAATCATAATGTTAGAGGTTTACCAATTCTTAACAAGCTAGAAAATTTTGTGTGCAAAGAATGTCTAAGTGGTAAACAAACTAAAATCAGCTTCAAAACAAAAGAACACTCTTCATCAAAACCTTTACAACTTGTGCACACTGATTTATGTGGACCAACTAGAACAAGGTCTATTAATGGTGAAAGGTACTTTATGTTGTTTGTGGATGATTATACTAGAATGGTTTGGGTCACATTTCTTAATCACAAATCAGAAGCATTTGAAAGGTTTAAAATCTTTTGTAAATTGGTTGAGAAGGAATCTGATTTGAAACTTAAATGTATGTGATCTGACAAAGGAGGCGAGTTCACTTCTCAAGAATTTATTGATTACTGTGAACAGCACGGCATTAAAAGACAGTATGCTACAACAAAAACACCTCAACAAAGTGGGGTAGTTGAACGTAAAAACAGACATGTAAAAGAAATGGCTAGAACAATGTTAGATGAAGCTAAGTTGCTTGATATGTACTAGAAATAAGTTGTTCATACAGCTGTATATATTTTGAATAGAGTGCAGATTAGAGTGAAATCTAAACACACTCCTTATGAACTGTGGTATGGAAGAACTGCTTATGTCAAATACTTTAAAATTTTTGGAAGTAAGTGTTTTATCAAAAAGGATGATGATAACCTTGGGAGTTTTCAATCAAAGAGTGATGAGGGTAACTTTTTGGGATACTCAACTTACAGCAAAGCTTATAAATGCCTTAACAAAAGGCTTAATAAGATAGTTGAAGTTGTTAATGTAAAATTTGATGAGAGATCACATTTGTATGTTGAATCTTTGCAAGATAATGAGGAAGAAGAACTTGAACTAGAAATTATTTCAGAAGAAACTGAGTCAACAAGCCCTAGAATTGAAACAACAAGTCTTGAAAAGGTTGCATCAAAAGCTCTAACTAAATATCACCCAAAAGATCAGATTATTGGGGATAAAAATGCAGGAGTTCAAACTAGAAGAAAGGCTGCAGAATCTGATGAAAAGGAACAAATAGCTTTCTATCTAGTTACTTAGTTTGAGCCTAAAAACTTTAATGAAGCTCTCACAGACTCATGTTGGATTAATGCTATGCAGGAAGAAATTGATCAAATTGAGAAAAATCAGACTTGGGAGTTAGTCCCAAGACCAGATGAAAAGAATTTCATTGGAGGCAAATGGATATACAGAAACAAACTTGATGAAAATGGTAATGTCATTCACAACAAAGCAATATTTGTCTGCAAAGGCTATGCTCAACAAGAAGGTATTGATTTTGGTGAAACCTTTGCACCCGTTGCTAGATTAGAATCTATCAGAATATTCTTGGCTTATTCTGTTTATAAAGACTTTATTGTTTATCAATGGATGTCAAAACTGCCTTTTTAAATGGCTATTTAGATGAAGAAGTCTATGTTGAACAGCCTGAAGGATTTATGTGCAACGATAAGCCTGATCATGTTTACAGATTGAAAAAGGCCCTCTATGGTTTAAAACAAGCACCTAGAGCTTGGTACTCTAGGCTTGACAGTCATTTACTTTCAAATGGTTTTGTTAGAGGAGGTGTAGATAGCAATCTTTATGTTCAAGCTGAAGGTTCTGATATTCTGGTTGTTGAAATTTATGTTGATGACACTATTTTTGGCTGCAACAATGTTACATTGAGTAAAAAATTCTCTCAACTAATGGAATCTGAATTTGAAATGTCTTTATTAGGAAAATTGAATTTCTTCTTGGGTCTTCAGATCTCTCAACATGAAAATGGAATATTTCTTTATCAAACCAAATATGCTAGAGAGATGCTTAAGAAATTCTCGTGATGGATGAATGCCATCCAGCTTAACACTCCAATGATTAATGGATGTAAACTTACTAAGGTTGATGATTCCGGAGCACAACCAAACCTAATATGATCAATGATTGGTAGTCCGTTATATTTAATTGCTTCTAGACATGACATTAAGTAATTTACATCAAGGTAATCGTTTCGTGCACCTAAAGAATCCCATGTCACTTCTGTTAAAAGGATTTTTAAATATATTCAGGGCACTCTTAATTATGGCCTTTGGTATCCTAGAAGCACCGATTTTTCATTGATTGCATATATTGATGCTGACGAGGTTGGTTGTTTGGATGATAGGAAAATCACTAGTGGTGTTGCATTCTTTCTTGGTGATCGTTTAGTGGCTTGGCATAGTTAGAAACAAGAATCCATTTCTCTCTCTACTGTTGAAGCAGAATACATTGCTGCCACTTCATGTTGTACTCAAGTTCTTTGGATGAGTCAAACTCTATCTGATATGGGTATTAGAATTCCTAAACCTGTTTCTATTCTCTATGATAACACAAGTGTGATAAGTATCTCCAAAAATCCTGTTTTGCACTCTCGCACTAAACATATTGCTATCAACTTTCACTTTCTTCAAGAAAAGGTTTTGGCTAATGAAGTTTACTTTTAGTTTGTTGGCTCTTAAGATTAGGTGGCTGATATTTTTACTAATCCCTTAGCTAAAGAGTTCTTTGAAAGATTGAGACTTCGATTGGGAGTTATCTCTCAATCTTTACTTCTCTGATTTTCCATGCATTGGCTTAGGGGGAGCATGATATATGTTTTGATTCACTTATAGCTCTCCTACAATCTTGGTTGCTATAGTCTAATATTTTTTTTGCAGTTGTTTCTTATGGTGTTTTGATTGGCTTCTCAGTGGTGTTCATCTATTCTTTTCCTTGAGGCAAAAAGGGGGAGAGACTTTGGTGTTTTTCCATCAAGAACAAAGGGGGAATTTGTTGAATCTCAGTTGTGTTTACAGTTTTTCCTTGATGAAAAAATCTCTTTCAATTTGTTCTCATTGATAATCTGTCTCAAGATGGTTCTCCTTGCACATCACAGGTTTTGGATGTTTCTCTTTCAGGCTTATTCATATCAGAGTGAGAATGGCAGAGTCTCCCCGATCCACTTTGAAATGTCTGAGTTGCCTATCGGCAAGACATTTCAGTTGTCATGGCGATTGAATTTATCTAATAGGCTACTGTCAGCAAGACTTCTCTTTTGTTTTGGCAATAGAAAAGCATTCTTTATCGGCATATGTAATACCGTCGGCATGAGGTCTTATCGATTTCATTATGTCTCCCCGACCCACTTCAGAACAAGCATATCAGCATGTGTTTGGCCGTCGGGATGAGGTCTTAGCGAAGATATATTGTCTCCTCGACTAGTGTATGTGGACATCTATCGGCGAGACATTCATGTGGTTTTGGCGACTAAGGATGATATTATCGGAAAAGGTTGTGGCTTCACTAAAATGTCACAACGAATGTGCAATGTCACACCGACCGCTATTGGACAATTTCCTTTGGCAGGACTTTCTGGAAGTCTCAGCGAACAGGTGTGATTTTGGGGTGTTTTGGTATGACTGAAATGATCTACAAGATGTCTCCTCAAGAGAATGTTACAGCGATAACTAAGAGGTATGTCTGACGGTGTATTTGCCTTTGGCATAAGTTTTGAATTGTCTTAGCAACTCTGAGTAAATGAAGATGTTTTGGCATGTCTCAAGTTGTCTTCGAGAGGTCTCCCTAACATTGGTATGCTATAGCAACCCTCATAAGATAGAAGGGTGCATTGGCGAGAGAAGCATTATGTTACAGTGACATCACAAGGGGTTTCTATCAAAGATCTCCATCGGTGTGAGATTGATACTGTCTTGGTGAACTAGGGTGAGCTCGGGATGTTTTGGAAAAACAAAGGGTAGTCTATATAGCATCTCCTTGACTTCATATTGTCTCAGCGACACAGGGTGAAAAGTGACCCTCGACAAAACATTTTGAAGTCTACAAGAGGTCTCTCTGATATCGTTTGGTCACAACGATAGTGAATGAAAGGCTTTCAGCGAAAGGATGGTAAAGTCTTAGCGACTCAGAGTGGATAAAGTCTTTCGGTGGAACTTAATGTATTCTATGAAATGTCTTCCCAAAAGTTGAAGGTTACAACG
>VDFB02193867.1:646718121-646803841 GCA_007258455.2 Sequoia sempervirens | reverse complement strand
TAAATGCATGACATGACAGGATTGGTCAATTTTATTTGATGGCTTAGATTTAGGCTTCTCATTTAACCTTTGCAAAAATTCAAAAACATTGAATTTGGATGATGTTGCTTTTGGAGGAGAAGAGGTTACATTCATATTTCCATCAAAGGACTTCATAGTTGTGCCCCCTTGTATTTCCTTGATTTTCCTTTGGAGTGCTCTTATTTGTTGGGGAAAACTACTAAGATTATTTAATGGAGTTTTAGTCTTTTTAGGATCTTCCTTAATTTTCTCCATATTGTAGTTAGAGAGCAATTTGGCACCTTTGTTTGCTAAAAAAAGAAAGTAGCTTTCTTTATCTCGCTCTAAGATCTTGTCCAAAATTATGTGAAACTGTGGATCCTATTCAACTTCTTGAATCATTTCATCGGTTATTTCATCATTTGAGCTATTCCCAATATGAAACCTATGAAA
Organism: Sequoia sempervirens; assembly: GCA_007258455.2. Taxonomy (NCBI): domain Eukaryota; kingdom Viridiplantae; phylum Streptophyta; class Pinopsida; order Cupressales; family Cupressaceae; genus Sequoia; species Sequoia sempervirens. The sequence continues at coordinate 646,803,388 of VDFB02193867.1, read as the reverse complement.
AGGATTTTCTCCCCTATCACCCATGTTGTAAAGTGGACAACAGGCATATGCTTTTGAAATGTTCTTCTAGACTTAGATCACAGTTTTATAAGTGCAAAAATGATGATGTCTTGATCTGATAAGATGAAAATCTTATGATATGATCAAATGAAATTTCTAACTCTTGATTGTGGCTTCCAAGATGAAAGGATATCAGAATCCTATTGGGGAAGTTGAATCAATAATCAAAAACTTGTTTGAAAAGATGCACTTTTTTTTGAGATTTGATCCTAGTCTCAAAAAATGATAAGTGTATTAAATACCCTAGTTTGTTTTCAAGATTAGTGAATTATTTGGCTGGGATGAGTGGGATATTCAATTGAGGGTTATGGTAGATAAGAAGAATGAATACGCTGGCTATGGTTGTGCCTTTGAGAAAGGGATCTTCTTTGAAAGAAAGCTCGTGAGTATAATGGTTCTACAGCGTAATTGTCAGTGAAACCTCTAACACAATCATGATATCGATGGATAAAGGTTCTATGTTTAAGTAAAACCTTTCGACTTTGGTACAAGAATCGTCTTTTCTTCAATATTTTCTTGTAGCTAAGTGGTTTCTTTGGCTTTTTGATTCGTTTGAGAATGGACTTCTTAACAAAGGTTGTGGATTTCCAATCTCTTAACATGAGGGTAATCAATGTAATTGTGAGTTTTGGATGATCTTTACTGAATTAATGTTTTGAAGACACATCAACCAAGTTGTAGAATAGTTGTTGTTAAGTCCTATACTAAACATCAAGTGTATGATCAAAATGTTTTTCAAAAATTGTTTTCAAAGGTTTTACACATGACAGATAGTTCAATCAGACTCACTCTTAGTACTCAGGTAGGCCACCATAATAATCAACAGCCCACATCTTAAAACTGCATCAACTCACATAGCTGTGTCACCCTCGAAGGGGTGCCCATGTTTTTGTCTTTTCCAAGTGTGTACTCAGAGTGACGGAAGTGGATACTAGATCCCCTGAGCAAATGATCCTTGGCAGTTATATGGTGATTATCTTGGGGGTAGATTCTTCCCTCCCCCGCACTATGATTATTATGATGTTCGGAAACTGACTTCAGTTGGATACTACACTAAGTTCATAGTCAGGGTTTCCATTCAGTGCGGAAAATGATAGAATCCCTCAAGAGACCTCCCAACCTTTAGAACAAAGGCTTTGGGGATGGTTATCAATGCACACTAGTGTCGAATGGGATTTTCATCAACCATCCGCATTTGATTAAAGTGGGTTAGAAAACTTGGATTTAGTTGTTCCCACTTAGGTCGTTCCCGTAGGGTGAGTACTTTTTCCCACTACGGAAAGCCTTCTAAATGATATTATCAAAGCTTGAAATTGCATGAAATGAAATAGATGAGTTTGGCATTTTGATCACCCAGTTAAGGGGAGAGCATAGGCCTATCACCATTTTAATCAAAGAAAACAAGAGTTCAATTTTAATCCCAAATGAACAATTTTCTATGCTAGGTGAAGATATTGCTTCACAAAGACATGGAGTTCTTTTTAGTCCAAAATAAAAATAAAATGAAGTGACTATCCTAGGATTGATTCATTCCAATTAAGTGACTATCCTAGGATTGCTTCATTCTTTTAAAGTTCTTACTGGTCGCGGTCGCGTCGGATCTAGTCAAATCTCACTTCAAATTATAGATTACAATTGCAGACTTAGAAAAATCTATGCTGGAAAAAAAATGCACTAAAACAGACATCAACAGCGCTATAGAATAAGTAATGGACACTGCAGGATCATTAAAGGGCGCTGACGAATCCCTGAAGGGCACTATGGAATCGCTGATGGGCACTGAGGAATCAATGGAGGGCACTATGGAATCACTGAAGGGCGCTGAGGAATCCCTGAAGGGCGTTGAGGAATCACTGAAGGGCACTATAACAGAGTTAAAGAGTGCTAAATTGGGTGTGAACTGTGCTGAAGCATGTTTAATGCGCTAATACGCTCTTTTAGCCGTAACCTATCAAAAAAACCTATGAAAAGATGTTAAAATTGGGGCAAGAGCCCCACAGTGGGCACCAAAAATGTGTGTGGGAAATGTTAGTATCAAAATAAGATAATAAAAACACACCAATGCAACATTAAACTAAAGAAAGCTAAATAAAATTGAAATCAAAGAGTTCAAATAGAGCTTCTTCAGAATCATTCCATTGTCCTCTATCTCCAGTGATTTGCTTGAAGTTGCTACTGTCAGATTGTGTAAGCAAAGCTTCTTAGAATGGCAACCTGTAGAACGAGTATGCAAAGGGAGAGTACTTCTCTATCCTATATGTTGGTCGAGTGAAATGTTGATGTACGGATATGCACAGGGGCTGTGGATTATGAATGTTATTGAAACTATGGTATGAGGATGATAAGCCATGATATGGATTGCTAATATGCTAAGCTATGCTATGCTATAATTCTAAGGGCTATGGATGTTGGAAGGCTGATTGACTATAGTTTTCCTGTATGAAAGCTTCTCTCTTTTTTCAAAGACATGGCAGTCCTTTTTATAGATTTTCATAGGCAAGAGCCTGGCTGGCAAAGATCAATGGTTGTGAGATTGTCTGGTAATTTTGAATGGTGAGAGATGGAGAGGTTGAGAGGAAGATGGAAGATGTTGGGAGGTTGGAGAGAAGAATGGAGGTTTGTCTTCAACCCACTGGAACAACTTTTCTCAGAAACAGAGAAATTAATTTTATGTTTTGAAGTTTGTTTCACAGTTGTTGTAGATAATCCAAATTAAATAAATAAATAAATTTATTTAATTTTATGTGAGTTTGATATTTGATTTTAGGACTAGAGAAGATTTAATTAAATATTTTAGAATATTTAATTGTGATGTGACTTTAGAAAATTTAATTAAATATTTAGAATATTTAATTGTGAATGGACTTTAGAAGAATTAATTAAATATTTAGAATATTTAATTATGAATGGATTTTAGAGGATTTTTAGAAGAGAAGAATATTTAATCTTTATTTGAATAAAATATTCAAGCCAAGATTATATGATAATTAATATAAATAAACCATAATGTTTATTTAATTAATTAAGAAATGGATAAGAAAAGTTATTAAATAAACTTATTTATTTAATCGAAATGAAAGAATGAACAATATAAATAAATTATTTAGATTTATTTATATGTAGATTGAATTCAGAGATTTAGTTAAATATTAAAAATATTTAATTAATTACCAGACTATTGAGATGTGACCATTTTTAGGTGTATACAGTAGGATTTCCTTGGTCATTACATTTATTGCTTCCCCTAAATCAATCATAGCATTCTTAATTTGGATCTCGTTTATAACAATTGCTACATGACTACCTGGGTCATTGTACTTGGATATTGTCACTTTTCCAAGTATGATGCCGGCTAGCTATCCCACCACATGAATTGTAGTTGGGTCTTTCTTTTTCCTACCTGGCTTCTTGAGGCATGCTTCCTTGATTTCCTTGCCATAGATTGGAACATCCTTGATGGCCTGAAATAGAGGTATCTAGACACATATGCTTCAGCTGATCCAAGATGTCAAAAGTTTTTTCTTCCTTTTCTTCCTTTTTGGAAACTTCCAATCTCTGAGGGAATGTTGTTTCTTGTTCAATCTACTTGACTTGGACTGGTTCAAGATTTTTAGGTTCCTCTTCCTTTTCCACAGGAAGCTCAGTGATAATGGGGTTGGAAGGGGTTGGTAGAGTAGTTCTTGAATGCAAGTGGATTTCACTTACACTCACAACATATATAGGAAATTGATTTGAATCAGCAAAGTATGCAGGCTACTGTTGTGGTTTGCTTTTTAGATTGGGTGTGGGCTGAGCTGGTAGCTGGGTAGGTTTAGGTGTATTTGAGCTTGGATTAGCAGGTGGAGACATTATAGTAGGTTGTTGGGGCTAAGAAGGTGGCTGCATGTAACTGTTTGTCTAGGCAGGCCATTTTTGTCCTCCCCTCCATTGATTTGTTTGTTTCCAATTTCCTAGAGGTGGCTACCAATGCCCTTGAAATTGCTACCAATTCCCCTGAGGTTGTTGCCATTGGGGTGGAGATTTTTTATGATTGGGCCAAGTATTTGAAGGGTTACTCCAAGGTTATGGTGGATATCCTCCATAGCTAGATGGATATGGGGGCTACCATTGGTTACCAGATAAATAGGAATTAAAATATGGCCTAGCATAAGATAAAGGATCCGGTGGCATACCTTTTCTTGGACCCCAAGGATTCCTTTGTGCAACATAGTAGACTTGGTCCTCTTTAATCTGAATTAGTTTGAGCTCAGGTGGAATATACTTTCTTTCAAGATTAGCTACCATCTTGCATCTATAGGTGGAGGCATTATAACAAGCTGCTGGGGCTGAGAAGGTGGCTGCATGTAACTGTTTGTTTGGGCAAGTCATTTTTGTCCTCTCCTCCATTGATTTGTTTGCTACCAATTTCCTAGAGGTGGCTACCAATGCCCTTGAAATTGTTAGCAATTCCCTTGAGGTTGCTACCACAGGGGTGGAGAGTTTTGATGATTGGGCCAAGCATTTGAAGGGTTACTCCAAGGTTGTGGTGGATATCTTCCATATCTGGATGGATATGGGGGTTTCCATTGGTTACCAGATGAATAGGAATTAAAATATGGCCCAACATAAGATAGTGGATCCAGTGGCATACCTTGTCTTGTAGCCAAAGGCTTCCTTTGTGCAACATAGTAGACTTGGTCTTCTTCAATCTGAATTGGTTTGAACTCAGGTGGAATCTGATTCCTTTCAAGATTAGCTACCATCTTTCATCTACAGTCCCTCTTCTTTTGTTTGCAGTGGGGGAAATACTCTGTTAACATTTCCTCTGCCTCCTCTTGTTTCTTCTTGGCCTAAAGTGTATCTAGCTAAGTGGCTAGATTATTTATAATGTCTTGCTTGAAGTCTTCCAACAAATGAGTAATCTCCATTCTTGAAACTCCACCAGTACTTGACTTACCCATGGATGATTGGTAAGTTCTCCCTTTCTTTGAAGCTTCCCTAGAGTAGTTCTGGCTTATTTTCTTGATATCTTCCCAAGGAGCTTGGGAGATATCTCCTCCTCCCATGAGGTCCAAGGCATCAGTGCAACTATCATTGATTCCTCTCAAGAAAAACAACTTTGGTGAGTCTTCATTGAGTGTATGGTGTGGATATTTTTGTAGGAAAAATAGAAACCTTGCAATATAATCTTCTAGGCTCTCATCTTCCTTTTGCTGCATCCCAAAAATTTCAACTCCTCTCATGTCGCCGCCCCTACAATATTCCTTGTATTTCTCAAGGAATTTTGTCTTCATTTCTTCCCAAGTTTCCACAGTATCTCTTCCTAGGCTCATGAACCATCTTAATGCATCCTCTTTCAAGTGGTGGAATACTTAAGCCTATGGCATTAGTAGTATAATCATAACTCCTGCAAAGTATGTCAAACTCAAAAAAAAAGGTATTAGGATCTTTTTATGACAAGTCCATAGAACTTGGGGAGTGTTGAAGAAGGGATGTTCTTGATGTTGTCAACTTCATTCTGATGGGCAATGGGGAAAGGAAAATTTGGTTGGTTAGTTTGTTCCTATTTGCATCACCCATGCCTACTTGATGTAGTTCCAAAGCAAAGGGGCTCTCAAGCTGATTTTGGTTTTTAGAGGAGACTTGAGTGGTCGGATCAGTGAAATGCATCAGAAAGGGGTGTGGATCTTATTCTTCTTCTTCTTCTTCTCTTGGTAGGTTTTGATATTCAACTAGCTGAATGGATTAGGATTGTTAGGAAGGAATCTCCCATAAGCATCCCTTCTCCTTCGTCTATGCATGCAGTATCACTCACTATCAACCAGCTCACATAAAGAACTGGTAAAGAATAAGGGGGGTCATTACTTCCTAAATGAGGGGTATACCAAAAACAACTTCCAAAAAAACTACAACAAGAAAAACTACCAATGACTTGAAAGAACTCCTTAGTTTGACACCATCCTCAGAAACGACACCAAAAATGTTGGCTTCCTACAATGATTTAATAACTAATCCCTTATAGCCATGATTCAGAGATTGAACATCTAACCTGAATAGCCATTTCAATCATCATAAAGGTGCATTTAACTTGTCAACCCAAGGACATGAACTTGAAATGGTTCAGCACAATATGTGCACTAGGAACCCAAAGTAGCCATTTTCATTCTACAGCTAAGAAACACACAATGTTGAAAGTAAATTTCTTAGAAGGGAATACCATAAATTCCAATCATCAATCAAAAACTACATCAAACTAAAATGCATAATAGAAATGAAAATTTGAGCAACAAACAAGGCACTACTCTATTTGCTTTGGCTGTAGGAATAGTCACAAAATGGAATTCTAGTGGCTGCAGGAATAGCCGGTACTAGATTTCTCTCTAATTACTAAACAACAAGTAATACTAAACTAATACTAAACTAAAGGAAGGATTACTCACCAAGTGGGCCCCCTTGGATAAGTATCCTCTAAAACTAATCAACACTTAGATGTTGGAACTTATAACTTTATTTTATTCATTGTAAATCATGAGTACAAAAGAGTAATGCATTTGTATTACTAAAAACTTGAGAGTGCAAGTACAATATTAAATCATGTAACTCCTTAAGAAGGAGCATCAGATCTTTATTTATATTATCAGCTAAACAAGGCAATCAACTTCACGACTAGGAGGATGCCATTTAGGGAAAAAAAGAAAGTGGAGTGGCAGTGGTTACGCATGCATGGAATTTGGTCAGACATGCAGGTTCAAATGTAGATTTAGCATAGCAGTAATGCCTGCGTCTACTCAACCAACATTAAATTCCACTACAAGGTGGTTACATTTGGTTGCATGAGGAAGCTTCTATCATCAACCTCCTTTGACCTTTGAGCGATTCCTTTGCTAGACGTTACAATGCATGCCCAACTAGTTGCGTCTTCCTCAACTTAGTATCCTCAAATTAAATCTACATGGCAATGCCAATACACATAATAACTACATATCTATAATCACCTTAAGGAACATTCATTAACCACATGCAAAATCAATATAGATAACCCACATAATATGAAAATGTCATTAAAACTTGCAGAAATAGGATTAAGCCCAATGTCTATGGTTTGGAGGAAACATTATGAAAATATCAACAATTAGCATAAAAGTCCATGACAACCGCCAACAAATAAACTATAGATTCTACCCAAAATTGGACCAAAAATTAGGCTCATCGAATCCCACAAAATAGGAAAAGAACAAAGCAAGATCTAAAATTTCTCCTCCTCATCCATTTTACACCAATTGATGCCAATTGAGCCACCAAAATATTAAATGCTTCTAGTTGGTCTGTGATTCATCCACCCTCTTCCATTCTCAGGGAATACAATTTATTCCTCAAGAAAATATTAGTCACTAAAGATATTGATTGATGCATCTCACCAAGTTTCTTCCATAATTTTTGTGTAGAGGTCTCTTCATGGACATTAGTTAAAATAGAATCTACCAAGCATAGTCTAATTGGACCCTTGGCTTTACGGTCCATAACATCATAGTGAGTAGCCTGTGTAGGATCTACAAGCCTTGAAACATTCTCATTAACAGTATCCCACAATCTTGATCTATCAACAGATCCTCCATCTTCAACATCCAAATCTCAAAATTATTTTCAACAAAAATATCCACCTCTATTCTCCTTGATGAACTTGCCATCTAAAAATTCTTACAACAAGATTACAAAGTGTCTTTTTCACAAGATCCCACTCAAATTCAGATTAGTTCAAAAAACCCAACTCGCAACAGAAATGAAAGGTGATCAAGCTCTGATACCACTTGTAAGGAAGCTAAGGTAGTAGAACAACTTCCTATACGAATCTTGAGGGGAGAATAATGAAAAACTTTATATATATTTAACAATTATAGAAACTTAAATAGAAATAAACATAAATATCATGTGTACCACAATATAATGATTTACATGGGGAAAACCCTTTCAGTAGAAAAACCCCATACTCAAAAAGCTGCCCAATATATTATTCAAAAATCACAAAGATTACAATATACTTGTAGAGAAACATTCTCATAGGAGTATCACCAACTAGAGATCCAAAAACAATAGAAGCGCAATCAAACTCTTAGAATACATCACCATCTACAATTCATAATACAACACCCTCATAAAATAGGGTTACCTTCTAGGGAAAGACAAGCCAACAAAACATCCATCATTAAATCTAAAACCTAATAATTAGTGGTCTATATTTACAATATATCATTTATTTAATGTATGTCAACCATTTAAGAATTTTCTAAAAAAATTAACAAAATTTTGTTTACACGCATCCCACTCCTCCCCTCCACCCCGTGCTCCCATTGTATATTACACCTATTGGTGTAACTAGGATATATATATATATATATTCATGTATATCCTATCAATAATAACCTTTATATAATTGTACGGTTGAGACACAAATTCCCAACACCATGGATTCATTAACTCTGGAAGTTGTATCGGGCATTAACAAGTTGATCTTTCGGTGCAACGAAAACTGTCTATGCAATAGAAGCTTGATAAAAATATATATAAAATATATTTTTCTTGGTTATAGTAATGAGTCTAAGGTATATCATCTTATGGATCCTATCACTAAGAAGATAGATATCAATAGAGATGTATTTTTTTATGAGAAGAGTGATTTAAGGTCACCTTCTACTTTACCACCTAATCTAGATAGTGCTCCTATTTTCAACATGGATGGGAATGTTGATATTCAATCTAATTCAGCACCCACAAATATCAGAAGACCTATGCCTAAGTGGTATACTAGTACCATTTGTGATGCAAAGCTAGATGGATTCCTAGACACTTCCACTTCAGGACCAAGGACTCACAAAATGACAACTAATGAGGTAAATCTAGCACTAATGAGTTTAGTTGTTGATAATTTTTTACCATCTAATATTCCAGAACCACTAGAATCAAAGCCTTGGAAAGAGGCTAAGGATATAGAGTATCAATCTCTAATGAAAAAAAAACTTGGGATATTGTTGATCTACCACCTGGTAAAAGAGCAATTGGATGTAAATGGATGTTCAAAAATAAATATAAGGCATATGGTACTATAGAAAAATATAAGGCTAGACTTATAGCTAAGGGATATTCCAAGAAAGAAGGAATTGACTATGAGGAAACATTTTCTCCCATAGTAAAGATTAAAATTATTAAAATGATTTTTTCTTTAGCTACACAATTTGGATGGAAATTGTATCTGTATACACCTAAAAATGGTCTGGAGAATATAATTAATTAAATATGATTTATTTGATTAATTAACCTTTATTTCATCTACTATTAAATAAATAGAAATATTTATTTATATAGTTCATCTTATCTTCTTCAATCTTTATTCTATTATTTTCATCTTAATTAAATAAATGAATTTTACTTTCTTTTATTTAATTATCATAATTAAATTCTTCTACTATTAAATAAATAGAAATATTTATTTATAGTTCATTCTCCTATTCTTCAATTTTAATTAAATATACAACTTCAATAGTTTGTGTTATTTAATTATCACGTGTTTCAATCTTAATTAATTAAACAAGGTTAAATAATTTGTTGTTTAATTATCATATCTCTTCTATATTTATTTAATTAACAAATTCTATAGTTTGTTTTATTAAATTATTTATCTTTTCTTACTAATTTGAATAAAATCATAAATTATTCAAATAAAGCCATAAAGGGAAATTTCCTCTATCCACTCACCTACAAAATTAGATATCAAATATCCAATTTAATTCAACTAGTATTCATGGGAAAGCTGTGGAGACAAATTTGCAAGCAATCCTCTCAATCTCATTCCTCTTACTCTTCTTATCATCTGGCCTGATGTTTTCATGGGGAGAAACCATTCCCATAATCAGCTCAAGCTTCTCAATCTCTCACCATTCAATTCTTCATATTGAATCCAAGCCTTTGTTGTGCTGCCCCATCACAATGTGCTACTGTGAAATCTATATATATATAGACTTTCTTCATAGGAAATGGATCCAAAATCTTTCATATTTTGTGCAAACTTACTCTGCAGGAATAGCAATCAAGCAATCAAGCAATCATAGCAATAGCATCTTAGCATCATAGAAATCATAGCATCTATAGAATCAATATTATGGTTGCATCTTAGTTTTACTATAGCTTCCATCCATCAGGTTTCATGTTAGCATAGTTTACAATAGCATCAATATCATTTAGAAATCACCATATAGAAGTACATCATTGCATTTAGCATCACTCTATTCTCTAGATTGGAATTTTAACAGTCACATTGCTTACCAAATCTGAGAGCCCTCCATGACTTGATAAATATTTGGAGATAGGAAACAATGACACGCTTTCAAGTTTTTTGTGCTTTAAATTAGTTAATTGTTGTTAAATCTTGATATAATGTTTCATTAAGAAGTGTTTTTAGTTGCTTTATTTATTTACTTATTCCACACTTACATTTTGGCACCCACCGCGGGGCTCTAACCCCATATTTTAACATTTTTTTTTCTGAAAAGTGTTTGTACAAGATACAGGCGTGTTTTCTTTTAGTGTGACTGAGAAATTTTGCAGTTCTTTTATCAAAATTTCTAGTGCTTCTGCATTCTGTTTTAGCATTTTTACCAAAATTTCTAATGCTTATGCACTCTATTTCAACGCTTCCACCAAAAATCTCTCAGTACATCCCATTGTTCCAGGTCCAACACCTTTTAGTTCTTCTGCTGAATTCTACAATGCTTATGCCAAATTCTACGATGCTTTTGCCAAATTTTGCAGCACTTCTACCAAAAGTTCTAGCGCTTATGTGGTCTATTTTAGCGCTTTTCTAAGTTCTTGTCTAGATCTAACGCGACCACGGCCAGAATTTTATTTTGATCCACTTGGACTAAAAAGAACTAATCCTAGGGTAGTCATTTGGTTTAAAATTTATCAATCCTAGGGTAGTTATTTGGTTTAAAATATATCAATCCTAGGGTAGTCATCATACATTTGTTATATCAGTTAAAATTAACATCATGACTTTTGTGAAGAAAAATCTTCACATAGAATAGAAAATTTGTCTTTTGGGTTTTAAAAAACTGAACATTTGATTTATGTGCTTGTGTGGTGATAGACCTGTGCTCTCCCCTTAACTGGGTGATCAAAATGCTAGAATCATCCTTTGATTTCATGCAATTTACGCTTTATTAAATCCTTTAGAAGGCCTGCTGTAGTGGGAAAAAGTACTCACCCTACAGGAACGACCTAAGTGGGAATGCCTAAAGCCAAGGATTCCAACCCACTATAATAAAAAAGTGAGTTGTTGATGAAAGTCCAACTTGATGGTAGTGTGCAAGATAACCATCCCCAAAGCCTTTGTTCTAAAGGTTGGGAGGTCTCCTGAGGGAGTTTATCATTTTTTGCACCACACAGAAACCCTATCTACAAACCATAGTGTAGAATCCAGCTGAGTTAGTAACCAAACATTGTAATACTTGCAGTGCAAGAGGAGGGAAGAATCTACCCACAAGACACTCACCATATAATTTCCAAGGATCGTTTGCTCAAGGGATCAAGAAATATAACTTTGAGTATGCGCCTAGAAAAGACAAAAACACGGGCGCCCTCTAGGGGGTGACACAACTGTGTGAGTCAACACAATTTTAAGATGTGGGCTGTTGAGTATAATGATGACCTTTTTGACCTTAAGAGTGAGTCTGTCTGAAGTGTATTTTTGTTAACAAACCAGTGAAAATAGGACCATGTGTGGTTCTTTGAACATACACTTATTGTTTAGATTCTAGGTTTTAAAAACAACTATTCTACAATTGTTTGTTGTGTTTTAAAATAATTAATCCAGATAAAGATCATCCAAAAAGAACAAAAAATAGTCAAAGAAAAATCAAATAGTGAAATTTATGATTAGGGATTGGAAATCCACAAAGTTTTTCAAGAAATCCCTCACAACAAGAGTCAAGAAACCAAAGAAGAAACTTAGTTACAAAAACCTTTTGAAAAGAAGACACTTCTTGTATCAAAGTAGAAAATTTTTGCTTCAACATAGAACTTTCATCCATAGGTTTCACAATTTTGCTAGGGGATTATGCGAACCTAGATCCCAAACCCGCAATGACACAAGAAACAAACAAAAAATTAGATTAAATGCAAGTTAGAACATAGAATCCTCAAGAAATCCATTTATCAATGCTCAAAATAGGAAAATGAAAGCAATACAATCAGAAGTCAATAAAAGAGATTAAATCCTATGAAAGCAATGTAAATTCTTGATCTCTTGAGGGAATTCGTGCCAATTTGATGTGAAAATTGGCCCTTTCCCAACTCCAATGATGCAATGGTGATTTGATGATGAAGGTTGATCCACTTTTATGAAGAGTGATGAGTGCTCCAAGATGAAAATCTACATAACCTAGCTACAAATTCGAAAGTATGGATGAAGATTGCTAAATATTTGAGCATAGTAAGTTTACTCAAATTGTGGATGCCAAATACAAGAGAGGAGATCTCTATTTATATATTGACAAGATGACAAAAATAGAGCAATGTGAGACTATCTTTCATTCAATGGCAAGGTGTCATTTGTCAACATGTGAATGGTTGAGGAATGTGCAAGTTTTGGAGAATGTGTCAATAAATGCATATATTTGAATTTTGAAATTGTTGAAATGACATGTAAGAGGGAAAGAAGGTGCATTGAATGCCACCTGGCTCAAGGAAAAAGGAATTTGTAGGTGGAGTAAATGCCTTGTTGGAAGGACAAAGTCCACTTGGATTTTGAATTCAAACTTGAGGAATATTCCTTAAAAGATGCCTTGTTGAAGAAAATAGAGATTTAGTAAATCAAATAACTCTATTTTCATGTGCAAGTGGCAAAAGATGGAGGATGGGACATGAGAAGAGATTAAATTAATCAAGGCTAATTAATTTAATGAAGGGATTAGGTGATTTGACTAATTGATTTAGATTTGTGGGTTGAAATAAATCAAAAAGAGGTGAAAATGATTAAGACCTAGTTAAATAAATATTTTGATTTATTTAACCAAAGGGGGTGATGTTTAATTAAATTAGATAAATGTTTGATTTATTTAATTTAATAGAGGAACTACAGAGATTTAATTAAATCACATGAATTATTTAATTAAAACAGAGATTCAGGAGATAATTAAATAAAATGGTTTATTTAATTAACAAGAGATAATGACTTAACAAGGTAAAATTGATTTACTCTATTAAGAGATGAAATGTGATGAATTTAATCAAATAAAGGTTATTTGATTAAATGGTTAGACCAAGGGATGATTTAGAATGAAATGGTGTTAGTGGTCAGGATTAGATGTGCAATTTCAATCAGTACATTTTACGTGTCTACAAGGATATACTGATGATTATGCTTGAGAGCCTTTGTATTCACAAGCTTATTTCCAAAGAAGAGCTATTTCACAAGAACCTAATCATATTCAACCTATTCATCAATATTCCATCCCACAACTAGCAATAGAATACTCCAACAAGCTGGATTAGTTCTTATAGTAGACAAAACTTGGAAACATTAGGCTTGTCATCCAAAATCAAAGAGTTACTATCGAAATACCAAAAATCTCAAAAATTACACCAAAAAAATCAATCTCTTCACGGAAGGGAAAATTAGATAACAATGAGGAAACCCAAAGTAGCACTTACACACTCTGGTTTAGTGCTTCTGCATTATCTTTTAGTGCATCCATATCTAAAATAGCACTTTTGTAGTCTATTTTAGCGCTTCTGCCAAATTCTATAGCGCATCCACCGACAGTAATCAAAATTACCAGTGTCAGAATTTACCAGTCCTTTAGCGCATCTACAGTCTATTTTAGCACTTCTACCCTGTTTTACAACACTTTTACCATAACTTTTAGTGCTTTTGCAGTCTGTTTTAGCACTTATTCCCTCTGTATCAGCGCTTCCATGGAACTAAAAAACAAAGAGCTTTCGAAAACATCTGTTAGATTTGTTGACATCAGAAACTAAAGTTTTCATTAGAAAGAAACATTTTTACAGTCCAAACAGTGTCTTAAACCTTAAACAAATAGGTTTTTACAAGTCAAATTTATTTTAACTTAAACCTAGATCTTGCAAACAACAAAGTGTCTAATTATCAAAACAAAAATCTTGATTATTGAGTTAAGTTTCCTCATCAGGATTTTGACATCCTATCATCACAAAACAAAACAAAATAATCAGATTTTTTACTTACTCTCATCAATAGAATACATCACTCTATTCGACTTTGTTAAAAATCCAATTGACACTAATCCAAACACAAAAGATAAAAGTTTTAGTGAAACAAAAAATACTTGTATGCCAATCTTGACAAGGTTACAAAGAAAACAAATTAGAGAGAAGGAATTAGAAACACCAAACATAATGGTTGAAGAAAACCCCTTTTCCCAATTTCATCAAAATGATCCCAATGAGATAACCCAAGAGGATATACAAACCACTCAACAAGATCCAAATTTCCATAAATTCATGAAAAAATTCTTGGAACAAGATATGGAAAAATACCTCTTGATGTTAGCAAAATTGGGTGAAAAACTTTCGAGAGATTTTGACATCAATCGATTAAAGGAAACACCTAGAAAAACTGAAATAGAACCACACAACATGCAAGACACAGATCAAGTGCTTGCTCTAACTGCTCAAATGAAAACTTTACAACAACAAATTCAAGATATGCAAAAGGGAACTACAAAGAGGTATTCATTACAAGACATTTGTCCTTATCCCTTTCATCTGAGTGTTGACATGATACCCTTCCCTAGACATTGTGAGTTTCCAAAATATGAAAAGTATAATGGAAAAATGAATCCGTTTGACCATGTGAGGGAATTGAGAACAATGAGCCTTGAGTTTTCACAAGAGGATACTTACCTAATGAGGTTATTTCCTAGGAGTTTAGGAGCACACTGTATGGAATGGTTCTCCAAATTACAACCGGGGATTCGATCCTTTAAAGAACTGGTTAATAGATTTATCACGCAGTTCTCCTTCAACATTCAACATAACGTAACCATAAAAGATCTGTACAACATGAAACAAAAGAAGGGAGAAACATTCCTATCATTCTTACAACGTTGGCGAAAGTTGTTCGCTAGATATCCTCGATCTATACCTAAAGAGGAAAAGATTGAATTATTTATCAACAACTTAAATGATGACATGAGTTATAGACTGGATCTAAAATGTTCCCCAACATTTGAAAAGGTGATTGAGAACGGGCTTAAAATTGAAGAATCCTTAGTCAAAAGAGGAGTGATTAAACATTACAATGATACATCAAACAGCGCAAATTCCTCAAATCACTATGGAAACAAGGATAAGCCTAAATTTTGGCAGAAAAATAGAACTACTATAAATAATGATGCTACAACTAGCACACAAAATACAAAACCAGTATTCAATTTGACAACACCTATGAAAACAAATTAGAATGAAAACCATAAAAACAATCAAGGTACCACCCACAAAAATAGCCTAAATAATGGAGAATCTTGGCCACCACCATATCAAATACAATCCAATTGACAGAGATTTACACCATTAGGAAAAAATTTGGAATCAACAATGAGAGAGCTTATTGCAAATAGACTTATTACTCTACCAGAAGCACAAAATTTGGAGCCGAAAGTGAAACCATCTTGGTGGAACGATGTTGACTATTGCAACTTTCATAAAAATAAAGTACATAAAACAAATGACTATATGCAATTAAAACACATGATACAAGACTTGATTGAAGCAAAGAAGGTGTTTGTCGAAGGACATCAAACAAACAATGATCACAGTTCATTTACAAATCCTTTACCCAACTACGAAAAAGGAGAATCTTCTTCAAACAATAAAGGAAAAAGTGTAAACTATATCTATGACACCACCATTCTTTGCATTTCTAAGGTTGAGAAAAACAATGTCATTGATAATCAAATAGATACCATAAACATCAATGACAATGTATTCCTGAACATGATTCCAAACATAAATACATCTGACAACAAAATCAATGTCATAAAAATCAAGGAAACACAAGACTATCAATCGGTTAATGCAACAACCAGGGGGTAGTACAAAGTGATACTGAAAGGAGTTTCACCTAAAATCACTTCTCCCCCATCACATCAATACAACATTGTGGATCAACTACAAAAGATACCCGCATAGATATCCATACTAGAACTTCTTAAAATTTCACCATCACATAAAGAGGTTCTAGAACAGGCTCTGGTAGCCACTATGGTACCCAATAATTTGGATGTCTGTCAATTTCAATCCATGGGGGGACATTTGACCACATCTCACTGTCTAGCATTCTCTGAACAAGATGATGTGTCACTAAATCACCTACACAATGCGGCTTTACATATAGAGGTTCTAATCCATAAGCACTGTGTCAAGCATGTCTTAATAGATGGTGGAGTTGGATTAAATATTTGTACTTTAAAACTAATCCGTGCACTAGGCTATTATGACAATTCCATTGATGCCAGAAGAAAGATAACAATAAAAACGTATGATGAAGAGGAAAGGACTTCCAAAGGGCTGATTGTACTACCAATTCAAGTGGGACCGATTGTCAAAAATATTGTTTTCCAAGTGCTAGAAAAGGAGCTAACATATAACATACTCTTGGGAAATTCATGGATCCATGAGATGAAAGCAATACCATTGACATATCATCAATGTTTGAAATTTCCTGTCAATGGACAAGAGGTCACAATTTCAACAGACAATAATAATCCCTAGACTTGTAACATGACTAAGGAAAATCAAGACACTTTGGTACCCCACAATAGAGAAGCTAGCACATCTGCTTCATCCAGTGGTGAAAAGCAACTCAATTTTATATCCAAATGGGTTGAGAAGAGGGACCAACTAAAGGAAACACTTGTTGTTGAATCTACTATATCAAATAATGAAAGACCCCTGAACACTCTATCACAACAATTTACAGACAAGATCCAGTTAAAGGAAAAAAGCTTGGGAGAGTATTCCCTTGAGAAATCTTTGTGTCTTTCATAATTGATACCATCCCCAAAATCATATGGAAAACCCAAAACAAATACACAATGATCATCACAACTTGTCACGGTTTTGGGTGAAAGGTTTGTAAAAGAAGGTACCCTAGAAGATTAATCAGAAGACAACCATTCTCAATTGGCTATATAAAGACGAAGAAGCCTCAACATCAACAAAAATTAGCATACAGATAGATCAGTATGGGAAAGGAAAGGCTATCTTAGAGAAAATGGGATATGAAGGGAAGGACCAATTGGAAAGGGAAAAGATGGTATTATAGAACCTATTCAACCTCTAACACTTCAGCCTAAGGAAAAAATAGGATTAGGCTACATAGTGGAATCAAAAGAAGTAACTCAGAAAGTGGTAGAAAGGATTTTGCAAATGAGGGACGACTCTAAAAATAGATTCCAATGAATATGAATGAGATCATTTATCTGTAGCATCATACACTGACAAAAAAATTGATGCCATCAAAGCATATACACCCGTATGAGAGGAGGGACAAAGTTCAGGAACAAGACCACTTGTATTGGGATCACCAAATATCGATGACTCAAGTGAGGATGAACAAACATCGAGTGAGCTAGACAACTCAGAGGAGGGTAATATCATAGAACTCGACCTTCCCACTGATAATTTTGACCACCTGGCTATCAGAACACTTACATCCATCGGCATTGCTCAATCTGATGACTTATTAACCTTGAGGCATCTCAAACTTATTGACTGGGAACCCACTGAACCTATTCACATACTAGTCATTTCAAATGACAATGCTATCATAAATTTTCTTTGCAGTGATGAACCTGATACAAGTTCTACCCATAACACTCATAATGACACTTTAAATTAGGAGGGTTCCAAATCTTCCAGTTGCAAAAATAACAATAGGAAAAATAGATCTAATGGTGAAAACCTTTCTAAGGCACCATTAGATTTTGAAAAAGAAAAAATAAAGAATGTATCTAACAGTGAAAACCTTTCTAAGGCACTGAAAGATGGAGGATTTGACACCCTTCCAGAGCATTACCATGATAGATCATTAATACTGGTGGAACCAACACAATCCATAAATCTTGGAACAACTGAAAAGGAAAAGATTCTACACCTGGCAGTGTCTATGACAAAATAGGAGAAGCCCGCATTCACCAAATTCTTTGAAGAGCAGCATATCAATTTTTCTTGGTCTTATTTTGACATGCCAGGATTAGATCCGAGTCTTTTGATGCATCATCTATCTCTACCAACTAGAATCAAACCAGTCAAGCAAAAATTGAGAAAAATGCATCCCCACATCACCCTGATGGTAAAAGATGAGCTAAAGAAGTTGTTGGATGCAGGGTTTATCAGGTCTATCAATTATGTTGAGTGGATTTCAAATATTGTGCATGTATCTAAACCAGATAATAGCATCTGAATATGCACAGATTTTAGAGATCTAAATAAGGTGTGCCCAAAGGATGATTTTCCTTTACCAAGTATTGACATCATTGTCGATTTAATGACAACATTCCATGTTGTCATTAATGGATGGATTCTCAGGGTACAACCAAAAAAAGATAGCTCCTAAAGATCAAGAAAAGACAACATTCACTTGTCCTTGGGGTACATTCTGTTGGAATGTCATGCCCTTCAAGTTGAAAAATGCAGGTGCAACATATCAATGGGCGATGACCACTATTTTTCATGAAATGATGCATACTTTCATGGAAGATTATGTGGATGACATCTTGGAAAAATCATACACCAGAGAAGGACATCTAGAGATCCTCAAAAAAATATTTACTAGACTGGAAAATTTCAATGTCAGATTGAACCCGAAGAAATGTGTGTTCGGGGTAACATCAACAAAACTCCTTGGATACATAGTGTTAGAAAAAGGTATCGAAGTGGAACTAACTAAGGTCAAAGAAATAATGGAGATGCCACCACCTAAAAATATCAGTCAATTATAGTCCCTACAAGGCAGGCTACAATCCATCAGGAGATTTCTCTCCCAATTGGCATACAAAAGCCACCCATTCAATCATCTACTTAATAAGAATGTCTCATTCAAGTGAGATCATGAATGTGAAACAACTTTTAACCAAATAAAACAATATTTGATGTTTCCTCCAATACTCATGCCACCTATAGCAGAGAGACGTTTGTTACTATATATCGCAACAACTGAAATTTCCTTAGGAGCTCTCTTAGCACAATAAGATTATGAGGGAAAGGAACAAGCCATTTACTACATCAGCAGGACTCTCAATGGATATGAAATAAATTACACATTCATAGAAAAGGCTTGTTTGGTAGTGGTATTTGTAACCCAGTAGTTGTGACACTACATGTTAACTCATACAGTCAAACTCATAGCTAAAATAGACCCATTAAAATATCTACTCAGCAAAGTGGCTCTAACAGGGAGACTAGCAAAATGGGCCATGATCTTAAGTGAGTTTGACATCCAGTATGTAGACCAGAAAGCCATGAAAGGATAGGTGATAGTTGATCAATCAGCTGAAGTTCCGTTACAGGATAATCATCCAATGAACATTGAATTTCCAGATGCGGACATTCTCAATATTACCACACAACAATGGAGACTTTATTTTGATGGACCATACACACAAAGAGGGTCTAGTGTGGGAATTCTATTTGTTACACCTCAAGGACACACCATCCCAAGGTGCTATAAACTAATGTTTCAATGTACCAATAATGTGGCTGAGTATGAGGCATTGATTATTAGCATCAAAGTGGCTATTGAATGGAACATCACAGAATACAAGTGTATGGGGACTCAGCTTGTTATCTATCAAGTAAATGATGAGTATCAAAACAAAGGATGAAAAACTCATGCCATATAAGAAAATGATAGATGATCTTAAAAATTAATTTGTGGAGATCAAGTTTGAACAGATACTAAGCGAAGAGAACAAAGTTGCGGATGCTATGGCGATAATTTATTCCCTCTTTCAATTACCAGAAAAGCAAGGTCGTTATGATTTTATGGTAGAACAAGTATCTAACCCTACCTATGACAATCCTGAATCAAAAACCATATGCCAAATAGCCAACATTCAAAACTCACTATATGGAGAGATCTATACTTTCCTCAAGGATAATATCCTTCCTCCTGATCTTTCTAGAAACCAAAAGCGTAACTTCATCTACCAATCCTCTCGACATACATTGATTTCCGATATACTTTACCATCGAGGTCTAGATGGTACTCTTCTTTGGCATCTAGAACACAATGAATTTGAATCAGCCTTACGTGAGGTTCATGAAGGTATTTGTGGAACTCATTCAAGTGGACCAACCCTAGCAAAGAAAATCCTCCGTTTAGGGTATTACTGGCCAAACATGGAAAAGGAGTCTTATCAATTTGTTAAGAAATGTTAGAAATGTCAGATCCATGGTAATCTAATCCATGCACTAGCACAAGAATTACACCCATTTACATCAACATGGCCCTTTTCTTAGTGGGGACTGGACCTGGTACAAAAGATAAACCAATCTTCATCCAATGGACACAAGTTCATAATCACAACAACAAAATACTTTACAAAATGGATAGAAGCGGTTCCTTTAACGACAATCACTGGAAAGCATATCTCATCTTTCATACTAAACTACATAATCTATCAATACAACATACCTCAGTCCATTGTTACAGACAATGGAAGACAATTTAAGAACCAGGATGTCCAGGAATTGTGTGAAAAATTTCATAGCCAACATTGTTTCTCAACATCGTACTATCCTCAGGGAAGTGGTCAAGCAAAGGCCGCAAACAAAATAATTCTAAAGATACTAAAGAAAACAGTTAACAGTGTTGGATGTGATTGGCATGTTCAACTAAATCTTGCATTATGGGCCTACAAAACTAGTATCAGAACACCAACAGGAGCTACACCATATGCCTTGGTATATGGATCAAAGGCCATCCTACCTATTGAGGTAGAAATACAATCACTCTGTGTCTCACTGAAGGGTATCATTATAGATGAGGTTTATAGAATCTCTAGACTACAAGAACTGGAATTACTAGATGAACACTATCAACAAGCTATCAATCATTTGAAAGCATACCAAAAGAGATGTCTAGGAGCTACAATCATAGGGTAAAACCTAGAGTTTTTCAGGTTGGTGACTTGGTCCTAAAGGAAAACCCGAGAAAGTAGCAGGACAAAGAAAAGAAAGGGAAGTTTGAACCTAACTAGCTAGGTCCCTTTGTCATCATATCAATTTATGGATCAAGAGCATATCAATTGTCTACACATGAAGGGGATTTGTTCAATGAACCTATCAACAATATCCATCTCTAAAAATTCTATACCTGAATCACCTAGTGCATGAATTAGTTTTTGAAAATGGTTACCTTGATGAATACCTAGAAAATAGGTGTCTTGGTGATAGAAAAAAACAAAAAAAGAAAGAAAAATACAAAAAAATCAAAAAGACTAAAAAAGTGCAATAAAAAAATATGTAGTGAAATCCTAGAAATGGGCATTATTTGTGATTTAAACTAGCTTTTCCATCTATTTGGATACATGTCATGGTCATTACTTTCACCATCATTTTTGCATCCATTATCATATCATATCAAGTGGTCATGTCTCACCCTAGCTTGGGGGCAACATATGGACCTCACTGGGGGCAATAAATCTCGAGCCTAACCAAATGGAAAAATAGCAGGAAGAAAAATGCAACAAAAAAAATGATCAAAACACGACCCAACATGAAACATCAATCACCATCAAGAACACATTGAGCATCCATATCACAACGGAAAATCCCAAAATAGGTCTAAAAGATAGTTTCAAAAAGCCAAAAATATGATTCTGTGTTAGTCGAACTACGTGGTCTCTGCGTATATAACGTAGGAAAGGATAATCTTTGATTAGCCCCTGAGGCCCCTAGGATAGGTCTTTAGGTTAGGTTTGATCCAAAAACTCAAAAATCACAAAAACATCATAAAATCAGGATGGATGATCTAATCTGAATAATGGTAGAAATACTTTAAGCAAAGGTTGGATATGTTGTACTTTAATCATTATTATCATTTCTTTGGAGCAACTTGATGATGTATTGAACTAGAGAAGCTAGGAAGAAGAATGGTATTTTTCTTTATCTGTTGTTTGTGAATTAATCATAATTATTGTGTGAATTGTCGTAGGAAGTTCTCTACAAAGTATCATGGATGACAGTCCAATTCACATAGGAAAGTGGTTATTTTTTTCTATTTACACAAGAAATGCTCAGGTCATCTCGATTTAATTATACCTAGATACTTGTGTTCACTTGCAATATCAAAAATCATGGAAGTAGTACTTGGGTCATCATTGGTCTACATTACCATTGATGCTTGTACTCACTTTCAACATTTTAAAAGCTCTATGATGATACAAAGAAAAATTATTGTTATAATGCCAATATTTGCATGTAGATTTGCATGGTAAAAATTATATTGCATTCATAATATGTTTTACATCAGTAGAGTGTTTTTTACAAAAGCTCATAAAGGATTCAAATTAATGATCATCTTTTATCATAATAGATTGAGTATACTTGAAATTTGCAAAAACATCATCATTATTATGTAATTGCATCATCATTTTCATTTGCATACATGAGGAATCATTTAATTATCATTTCATCATTCATGCATCTGAATCAAATAATTTGCATTAATCATATCATATTTCTCATATTACATTGCATAAGAAAATCTCAAAAAAAAAAAATCTCTATAGTTTCATATCATACATCCATTTATCATATCACATATCATAAATCCATTCAACATATCATATATCAAACATCATTTTTATCCACTTATTACATCCACGTGAATTTTCATTCACATGTTTATTCAACATACCATTATCATACACCATTTTCATCCACTTATTGCATAATGTATTTCCATTTACACAAGAATAAAAGTGCACGTATAACATCACATATCCATAATCGTGTGTAAAAGGAACATTATCATATACTTTCAAAATACATATAATCATACATTTATTTCATCCATATACATCATGCATACATACATCATGCATCCGTACATCATCATTATGCACATCATAAATAGAACATCATAAATCATAGCATATCATCATTAATATAAAACTGCATCCATAACATCATAATAAAAGGATCATCAAATGACATATAGAACATAGAAAGTAAATGCATCCATCATAGAATCAAATACAACACATGATAGATCGATAAAAACCACTGCATATCATATAAATCTCAAAATCATAAATTCAAGTATATAGTGATGTCTAAAATGAAGAGAGATATATCATAAAAAAAAAATGTTGCAATCAAAATGTACATCATCATCTCAAAATACAATGGATAAATCATATCACAAGGACTATGTAGTGCTAGCTCCTGATGGTGTAGGCATATCTAGGCTAGTACCTCCTCCACCACCAAAAGTACCGGGATCTCTCAGGTCTCTACAAAGAGGCTGAGTCACGCCTGCACTAACAGTCCAGGAATGAGTCTTGCCTGATCGAGACTGCATATAGCTAACTCGCTTCTCGAAGGGAACTGCATCATGATATTTCCCTCTATAGTACTCAACCTCTCAACCAACATGGACAACCTCTGCCATGTAATGTGCTAAAGTGGTACCATCTACTAATCTTTGCACTCTCTCGACTTGACACTGAGCCTACTCCGTAACCTGTCTAGCAATGTCCCTCTCAGCTGTCCATGTGGTGATCTATGCCTGAGCTGCAACCAACTGAGCCTATACTAATGCAAGAGCCTGGGCATGGGCCTAAGCCTGAGCCTACATCTGTTTCTGGGTTTGTTCCAACAAACCCTGTGCCTAAGTCAGCTGCCCCTGTAGTGTCTAAATTTGTACCTACAAACTTGCTATCTGAGTCTGCTCCTACTGCGCATGCTCCTCTAAGGGGTCAACAACTACTCACCTCTTACGAGGCATAGAATACTCCTCCAAGGCTAGACCTGACCCACCTACACTCAATCTTCCTGGACTATCTCCACTGCTACTCTCCCCATCTCAATCATCACTACTCTCACTCTCATCTATGTTTCCCTCCTCATCACTACTACTCTCCACCTCCTCCACCTCCACCTCCTCCTCACCAAAAACCTCCTCCTCACCACCAACCTCCTCCTCACCACCAATCTCATCTCTCCTCCATTGGTGTCGGTGTGCAAACACAATCTCCTCCCCAATAGGTAATGGTGCTAGCTCATCAAGAATATTAATACGAGGAAATGGATGCAAAACAAGGTACTCAAAATAATATGTTGTAACAGGTGCCTCCACAATATTAGGATGGATCTCCCAAATATATGATTGTAAAGCCTGAAACTCCTGCATTGCCACATCATATGATAACCTAGGCCACCAATTTGTCGAATCCAACTGTCATCGAGCATAGTGTGTGACACCCTGCGGAATACCCTGAACAATGCCATACTGACGAAGCACTTGTCTTAGAAGAAGTTTCTCTAGAACCCATCATGTATGCCCAATCAAAGTAAAAGACTGACAAAATAATGGCAGTTGCATATCATCATCATCCCACTGCTCACAATCCAAGTAGGGGCACCAGGTAATAGTCTCCATATGATCTAATACTCTACGCCAGTGATCTAACTTACCCATCTTAGGCTGAGTAAGTTGACCTACATATCTAAGTACATATGGCTACCTGGTAGGATGTTGCCTCACTAACACTGGCTGTGTGATAGTAATATGCTCCCATGCCCACACCTGAAGTAAAGTAACATCGGCCGATAAACTACGACCTCCAAGGTACACCACTGAATGTAAATCATGATAAAGGTGGGCAAGCATGCACATGCCCCAAGTGTATCTAGTCCCATGAATGACCATACTCTCCAACACTCAGCCCCAACCAATAGAGAATCCCTTTGACCTGCGATCAGGACAAAAGAATCCTCCGATAAATCCAGCAAGTACAGTAAGAAAAGTGGCATATGTGTCAACCATCTCACACCATAGAATCCACTCTCCAGTAATCCTAGCTTCCTAAAATACCCTCTGAAGAGCATCAGTACCACCCTACTTTGATCAATTGTAAACAACGATATCTCCCACAACTGGTATCTATAAAATTCTCCAGACATCCTCTGGAGTGACTGTGATCTCACCAGTAGCTAGGTGAAAGGTGTTATGCTCACTGTGCCACCTCTCTGCTAATGCTGTCAAGAGACCCCAATTAATCCTAATCTAGGGCATATCAAGTAGGGAAGACAATCCACAAAAAGTAATGATAGTTGTCTTAGGTTGGGCCAACTGTCGTATCAAATCAAAGTTCTACGGAAATCGCTCTCATTTGGAGGTTCGTCAAAGCCGCCTATCATCATGAAATATTCAAAGTTAGTACTCTTTTGTCAAAAATCATCAAAACATCAAATATCCTATCAAACCTAATCAACTCTTGAAAGACTTTTTGAAAATATCTCATGAGAAAACATCATTGAACCTCAACTATCATGAGGTCAATAATCAAACATCATTGAACCTTGCCTATCATGAGATTCATCAATCCAATTATAATTATTCCTCGCCTATCATGAGGATAATTATCATCGAATCAAAACATAAGACCTCACCTATCATGAGGTAAAACATCATCTACTTGATTAGGACCATCAATCATATCAAACCAATGGCTGACACGATCAAAATCAACAAAATCAAGGACAAATTTGACAAATTTTAGCAATCTAACTTATAAGTGCTAAAACAAAGTTTCAAAGCACTAAAACATCAAAAGCACTATTTTAACACTCAAAAGTGCTAAAAAAAAGTTTCAAAGCACTAATTCATCATAATTCATCAAAAGCGCCACTTCATCAGGAAAAAGTGTCATAATAGATAGTTAAAGCGCTACTTCATCAGAAGCACTATTTAATTGGGGCAAAGCTCTAAATTATCGGGTAGACGCGCTAAAATGTTGAAAGCGCTAAAATTTATATCCTAGGCACCACAACATTGGAAATGATAAGATATCCTACCTAAGCGCTAAAAGATTTAACCAAATAGCTAAAACCTTCTAAGCACTAAAACAACAAGAAAAAGCGCTACTGCGGCATGCATAAGCACTAAAAGAAACCTAAAATTTTAAAAACCAAAAAAAGTGTGAAAAAAATAAATGCACAAAAAATAAGGGGGTTTATGGGTACATACCGGAGGTCCATAAGCAGTCGGCTGCTAGTGATGTCGCACACACTCGAACTGGGGGCTGTGGTAAGGAATCGACATCTTGCTCCAAATTTCTCAATAACTCTCTCTCACAAAATTTGAAAACTCAAATGCACAAATGAGTTTGAAAAAGACCTTTTTGACCTTTTATAGGTTATTAAAGATGTTATTTTTGTGGGATTTAATAAAAAAAAATTCAAGGGAGATTAATTCAAATTCATCCAAGGGCAATTTTATAAACTTTCTATTAGGAGATAAATTATTTCATCACAGATTCTTCATCAAATCTACATCAAATCATTTGAAAATCATAAAAAATTTGAAAATTTCCAAAAATCCTAAAAAATCAAAAAAATAATTAATTTATCTCCTGAGGGGGCATATATTCATCATTTCTTGAAAATCAATGTCTAGGTCAAGTCTGGGGCATACTAAAAAAAATTCGTCAATACTAGTAGTAGCATCAACAAATTTTCTTTGAAGCAATGTGTAAACACATCACTTCAAAGAGGGGAAAAATGTATACACCTAAAAATGTTCTAGAGAATATAATTAATTAAATATGATTTATTTGATTAATTAACCTTTATTTCGTCTACTATCAAATAAATAGAAATATTTATTTATATAGTTAATCTTAAATTCTTCAATCTTTATTCTATTATTTTTATCTTAATTAAATAAACGAATTTTGCTTTGTTTTATTTAATTATCATAATTAAATTCCACTACTATTAAATAAATAGAAATATTTATTTATAGTTCATTATCCTATTCTTCAATTTTAATTAAATATACAACTTCAATAGTTTGTGTTATTTAATTATCACTTCTTTCAATCTTAATTAATTAAACAAGGTTAAATATTTTGTTGTTTAATTATCATATCTCTTCTATATTTATCTAATAAAAAAATTCTATTGTTTGTTTTATTAAATTATTTATCTCTTTTTACTAATTTGAATAAAATCATAAATTATTCAAATAAAGGCATAAAGAGAAATTTCCTCTATTCACTCACCTACAAAATTAGATATCAAATATCCAATTTAATTCAACTGGTATTCACGAGAAAGTTGTGGAGACAAATTTGCAGGAAATCCTCTCAATCTCATTCCTCTGATTCTTCCCTTCATTTGGCCTAATGTTTTCATGGGGAGAAACCATTCCCATAATCAGCTCAAGCTTCTCAATCTCTCACCATTCAATTCTTTAGATTGAATCCAAGCCTTTGTTGTGCTACCCTGTCACAATGTGTTGCCATGAAATCTATATATACAACCTTTCTTCATAGGAAATGGATCCAAAATCTTTCATCTTTTGTGCAAACTTACTCTGCGGGAATAGAAATCAAGCAATCATAGAAATAGCATCTTAGCATCATAGCAATCATAGCATCTGTAGAATCAATATCATGGCTGCATCTTAGTTTTATTGTAGCTTCCATCCATCAGGTTTCATGTCAGCATAGTTTATAGTAGCATCAATATCATTTAGAAATCACCATATAGAAGTACATCATTGCATTTAGCATCACTCCATTCTCTGGATTGGCATTTTAACAGTCACACTACTTACCAAATCTGAGAGCCCTCTGTGACTTGATAAATCTTTGGAGCTAGGAAACAATGAGATGCTTTCAAGTTTTCTATGCTTTAAATTAGTTAATTGTTGTTAAATATTGATATAATGTTTCATTAAGAAGTGTTTTTAGTTGTTTTATTTATTTACTTATTCCACACTTACATTTTGGCGCCCACTGTGGGGCTCTAACCCCATATTTTAACTTCTTCTTCTTCTTCTTCTTTTCTGAAAAGTGTTCGTACAGGATACAAGAGACCTTAAGGAGGAGTTCTATATTGTTGATGGGTGTTTTTGCACTTATCAACACAGACAACACACAACTGTGATGCCTCTCTTGAAAGGTGAAAATCTACAACTTAATTTTAGACAATCACCCCAAGGTTTCTCGGGTGTTAGGTCATGACTTGCAAAAATAGCTCAGTTGTTATGATTTGATCATAATCACAATGGGCTTTTATGGTTCACTAAGCTTGGAATTTTCTTAGGTCTACAAATTGAGTTTCTAAGTGCTGAAAATGATGAACAGTAACAACAAATTTAAGAACAAGTTGAAACTCTTTTTTGTCATCATATTTGGCTTTGCAATGATGCTAGAAACTTGTTTCTAACATCATATTTTAAAAGAAACGACAAAAAGGAAATGGTTTAGAATTTTTCCTCAGTTTGCAACTAAGATGAATAGTAACAATGGAGGATGCTATAGTGGACAAACTTCCAAAACTAAGTTTTACTTAACTAGGGAGAACCCACAGTCTCATAAAACTAGTGCAATCTTCTAAGCCTTACTTATGATTTTTAGAATGCAACATGAACATTAAAATTATGCACATTCATAGTTGAAGTTAACTGTTGTAAATAAACAAGCTCAGACTAACTTTACACAATTTTTTCATCAACAAACTACCAAATGTATGAGTTGGAGATGCATCAAATACTATAGCATACATCCACCATTAAAGCGCAAAATGAACTACTAACTGAAAATGAACTTGAACTTGAAAGAACAATGCTAAAATAAACTATAGGAGATAGAATCATGCACACATGAAGAGAAACACATAAGAAACCATCAACTTAATGCTTTTCTCATATATTTTGTAGTAGCATATCTTTACACAACAACTCATCTCTCCTTGAAAATGAGAGGATGCCCCTATTTATAGTTTTTGAAAAGAAGAATGAATGGTCAAGATTCATTTACAATGAGTGGCTCAGATTCATTCTAGTTTAGGGTTTCACCTACCCCCAATATTTTACAATATAAAAATAGACTCTCTTTTCTTATCCCTATTTTGTCCTCTAGTCTATTTTTTCCCATAGCTACTTTTAGCTTTTTAAGAAAATACTCACCTTCTATAATAGGTTTTTCAGCCTCCTTTTGTGCTATTGCATACTCCACAAACTTTCCAATCACAGCCAACAACTTATTTTCTTTGGAAATATCAAATTTAGAGATTTGGAAGGCTATCCTTTTAAATCTTTCTATTATTTGGTCCTGATGTTTGGTGCACTTTGGTGTAGCTTTGATTATCTACTTTGATTCAATGAAAGGTCTTGCAGTGAAATCCATAAAATCTGGTGACAAAATGTCGTCAACCCCTCGTTCCATTTTCTTATGGAATCCTCGCGTGATAGCCTCTAGATCCAACTCTAGGGTGAGCATCACATAACTAGTAATCATCTTTAAATAATCATTGCTATCCACTTGGTGTTCAACAATCCATTCATGATTAGCTTCTAACTCTTGTAAGGCCCTTTTCAAAATTTCTTTTCTGTATTCAAAATTTAGTTGTCAAGCCTCAACTAGCCAATGATCCTCCTTAGGTAGTGCCAACTGCCTTTCCCAAGTTTCTCAGGAGAGCTTGAGGATGCTCTCCAGCTTAGGATAGGTTATCCTATAGAACTTTGAGAACTCCTTGTAGAAGTCCATTATGTCTCCCACTTCCTTCTATAAAACTAAAAAAAAATTGTGTATTTTGGCTACATGACGGATGCCCATATCACCATTATAAATCACCCTGTTGAACCAGTCTAAGGTAGACTTGGTCTAGTTCTTCATTGTTTCCATTTTATTTACCTCCTTTTTCAAGAGCAAGGCAGGTGCAGGAAATTCCATTGGGGCTTCCTCTCCTGAAGAGGTCCACTGCTTTATGAAAGTGATCAGCTTCACCACCTATGTTTTCAATCCCTCCTTTTTATATTGATCTTGATTCATTTGCTAGAGGATAGTGGACACTAACCCTTAGAATTCATCTATTTTCTGGGCTTGGGTCGTGAGACCTAGATTGATGGTGGATATTTGATAATCCCTACCTTGGATGGTATTTGCATCTTTACCAGTCATGGGGATAGCTACTTGCAATCTCCTAGACCCAAAAGCATCAGTTGTGATATGAGATATGATCTTTGTCTTCTTCTCCTTTCAAGCCTTCACCTATGCTCTGGCTAGTGTGGTTTCCCATCGACCCTTGGGATCAACAACTATAGGAGCCTTTCTTTTCAATTCTTGCTCAAGCCATTAGGGGACTTTCATTTGGTGTTTTGGGGATTGATGATCCCTTCCCTCTTCATTTTCCTACAAATGCTCATTCTCTTCATGCTTGGGAGCCTCTTCATCATTTATTTCTTCCTCATCTGGCTCCTCTTGTTGTATAGCCTTTCCTTTTTCAAGCTCAATAGTTTCTACATCCTTAGTTTTATCTTCCTATGTTTCCTTCTTACCTTCTTTATGTTCAATTTCAATCCCCTTCTCAGGCTCAACACTTCTTTCTTCTACATTCTCCTCTTCTTTTTGGTCTTTCTCTCCCTCTTAGGGTGCTTCTTCATGCTGCAGGCCCTCGTCTTGTCCAGTTCCTGGGAGATCATCAATTATCTCCACATTAGTATTCATGTCAGTTTTCCCTTCATCGGGGCAATGCTCATTGGGGTTTGCTTCCTCATCCTTGTACTCTTGGGGTTCTTCCCCCTCGGGCTCCTGATCAAATGTTTTAACTTCATAGTACCCATCAAGCTTTCCTGCATCTTCCTCCTCAAGTGTTTGTTTCCCTTCTTCATCTAAGGCTATTTTTTCTATATTTACTCTCAACCCTCCCTCTAGATGCTCAAACTAATTGTCCCAATCAAAATATTTTGTCCCCTTAGTGATGTATTTTGTAGCTTCCTTGGGTTGCTTCATGCTTTATCTCTCCATTTATTTGGATATTTGGATTGTCACCTCCATCTTTGGTGGCTCAGTGAGAGGTGGAGGAAGAGGAAAAGTTGTAGTGAGTTGGGCCATTAATGCTTGGACTTGGGGGTTGAGGATTACCCCAGAGAGCTCAGTTGGCATAATTTGTATGTAAGTGGGAAAGGAATGTGGAAAAGTGAGAGGTTCCATGGTAGTTGTTGTCAGGGACCTTGGCAGAGTAGAAAGGGTAGGTAGTGGAGGCAGTAGCCAGAAGGACAATAGTGGAGAAGTAGTGGAGGAAGAATCTAGCACCACCATGGGAGCAGTCAGGGAGGTGCAGGTGAGGTGGATAGACATGTCCACAGGAGGTAGAGATGAGATAGGTAATGATGCGGCAACAATGGTCGATGGGAGTGCAGAGGTGATAGGTGGTGGTGAGCAAGATCGCTCAACCTCTTCTTCCTCTCCTCATGGGGATTCTTCCTCTTGGATAGTTGGAATCTTGAGAAAAAAAGTTCTCATTCTTTTTTCCTTCTTTGATGGCTACCACTCCACTAATTTCCTTGTGTACACCTTCTATTTGGGTTTCTGTTTAGCTACATCCTTTCTCTTCTTGGATCTTGTGATGGGTGGAGACTTCGGATCCTCACCCAATTATCCTGTAGTGGCACCACTATCTATTTCACTTTTGAACTCATCCTCAAGCTCTCTGTATGTTAGTTATGCACCCTGCTCTTGAAACTGAGCTTTTCACTCATCTATCAATTCCTTAGTTATTTATTCTATAGGGTGGGTGATGGTATCTAGGTCAGTGACCTCCTCCTCATCCCAATCAATGATTGGAAGTGGCACATTTACTAAAGCATTGTATTTTTCATCCAAAATATTTTCATCCTCGAAAATTTGATTAGGCACTAGGAACAAGTTGATAGACTTCACAAATTGAGTTGTCATCTTCATGTAGTACCACCTTTGGACTTCCCTTTCATCCTTGAAATTCACCCAAAAATCTTCAATATGCGGCCAATGGGCGTACTGTCTTCCAACTTTCTTCTTTAGTTTATCATGGGGATCCATGCCTCCCCTATCTATATGCAATTCAAATTTATATTCCGTCAACTCCTTTTTGTAATTCTTTGCACATGGGGGAGCATGGTAAGAGTACATTCACTATCTGAACATGAGGGGATATGGGACCCAACATGGTGCTTATTACTCAATAGGGTGTGGGAAGTCTATAGTTTTCAAGTAAGCTCCAGCAAGATGATTCTATCATTTGGATATTAGGGAAGGTAGAAGGTCTTCTCGAGAATCCCTCTGCTCTAATGTATGTAAATTTTGGGAATTGATTGAACAAATATCCAAACCTTTTCATAACTTCCTTGGTGTTGTGTGACACTCTTCGGTAGTAATCTCCCCCTATGGTCTGAATAATATGCCCAATGAAGGAATAATTTACTCTCCTATAATCTTTCTTGAAATTTTTATATTGAAGATGGGGGTAGCATTCATATACCTTAAGTTGTCCCTTCTTGGTTCCCAGTATCCCAACACAATCCAATCCTTTATATGGGAACTTAGCTACTAGGAGGTAGACCAAAGATGAGGTCATATATAATTGTTAAGTCTTCTTCACTACCATAAACTGACTATGCAAGTTCTCACTTATCATCTTTTCCCAGTGGAATTTGGCGGTGTTCTGAAGAATTTCCTCCACAAAATAGAACTTCCATTCCTGAAAGAATTTTGAAGTGGGAAGGCCCATCACTCTACTCATGAGAATGACTAGATCATTGGAATCTTCTAAAATGTCACTCCTATACACTATTTGAGGCACCTTGTTGGCACTGCTCCTCTTATCCTTTAGCCACGATTGATTTATTGTTCTTTTACATCCAAGAGGATCTTGTTGCCAAATTGTTAAGGTGAACCCCTTTTCAACCTCATCCATTTCATCAAAGGTTGGGATGTTGAATGTCTTCCCAATAGATTAGGTGGATAGGTCTACCACTACTCTCCCATCCTTGGTAACTATTATTTTGTTCTAAGAGTGATAGCACTCTCAACAAGCCATTACTAGTTCTGGAGAAATCAAGGTAGGAGGAAAGCCAACTACCTTTGCAAGGCCTCTTCTATTATGGTTTTGATCATCACCCTCTATTTGAATTCATCGATGTTGATGTGTCTGAGGTCTGAGGTCTGTGTCGGAGACCTTGTCCTAGTTGGATGTGATCTCGAAGGCACACTCAACCCCGTGGAATTGGTACTTCATCTATTCTTTTTCCTCTTTCTCTCTAGGGTTCCTTGCTAGTATTTTTCCTTTGTCAACCTTCTCCACTAGCTTCTCTAATGGTCCCTTAGTAGGTTCCATAAATCCTGTACACAAAAGGTGTAGTAAGTGCATTGATAGATCAAGAGAGAAAATTTTAGTCAAATTATGCAAATTTAGTATTAATTGCATCCATATACTTTTAGAAGATCATAACATTCATCATTTTTTACCATTTCAAGCTCGTTTGGTCCATTTACTAAAATGTGGGTCTAGAGGTGTGGGTTTCCCCATGCAAAATTTGTGGGAATGAATGTCGTAAGGAACAACATAGGGAAGGGGGAAATTTGTAGATGGAATTCTGATGGTTAATTCCTACATGGCTTGGTCTTTGAGTAAATTTAGGGAAAAGTATGTGTGAATTAGCAATGAAGGCTTTTGGATTCAATCCTCTCCACAGAATCAATCTTTAATGCTCTTGCAAGTGTGGAGAAGGAGAAAGCAATGATGCAAAAAACTGTTGAGATTTCGCTATTAAAGAGAAGATTTGGAAAAATGTCCCTTCACATTCGAAGGGCATGCTCGCAGAAAATGGGAGCGCGAGACTTGGGCGATGGAAAGGCTCATGGATTTGGCTGTAGAGTGATGAACATTTGGAGAACATCCTTTTGATAATGGCGGCCCACATGACCAGGCCCGTAATAATATTAGGACTTACAAGTTTACCTTGGTTCTCTAGATGCATCCCCAATAAATTCATTAAAGGTCATGTTTGACAGTTAATATTAAGTGCTCAAGAATGACCACATGCGAGACCCACGAGGTAGGATGGAAAATTTTCTTTTCTTGAGGATTAAGCCATTTTACGAAATGTAAAAGTTCAGTACACAAAACCCGCAAGGCGAGGCGATGCTAGTCATTTTTTGTTAGATAGTGGTTGGGTCATGACTTCTCTCCATGAACGGAGACCTAAAGAGGCCAACCCACATTGAGGCTTTGGACTTAATAATTTTGTTTCTTGGATCGAAGTTTTGTTTTGGTGAAAATGCATGTGGGATTTATACAGTGGAGGGATGCAAGATTTTTTTCATAGCATAGTAGCTTTGTAAGGACATATTTTTGATAAAGGTGGCCCAAGTGATTAGGTCTGTAATGGCATTAGGACTTGCCAACTCACCATAGATGCATCCTAGGAATCTGTTTGAAGTTCAAGTTTATACCAATGGTGATTAGGCTTGGGCACTCAAAAATGCAACGTGCATGGTTTGCAACGCGAGGCGGTGGATTGGTTTTACCATCAGGAACAACATTGAGAGGATGGAGTTCCACCCAAAGAAACCCACATGAGTTGACTAGCAGTGGGTTCAAACACTTAGACTTGAATTTGTGGCTCTCGGTAGTGACCTACACAAAAATTGCATAGCGGAGGGCTGGGAAGGTTTTTCTGTTATGGGACAGCAAAGGGGTGGAAGCAGCCCACATGCAAGATTCTGCATGACAACCTCCACAAGGAACCATTGACTTAGCCATCTTTGTTTCAATTCTTTATGAGCGGTGACAGTGGTGGAGCCCGTGGGGTGGATGGATGTGTAATCGTAGCTATTAGGCAATGTCCATGGAGAGACAACGTCCATGGAGAGACTACCTCTCGATGATGGCTCCCCACAAGGGTTTCAAGACTTAATGATTTCATGGTTTTGTTCAAGCTAAAAAAAGGTAGAAGGAGAGGTTTGCATGGCAGATAGCTATGTGGGCTTAGTCGTTAGTCACTATGATGGCAGAATGGGATTTTGCATGAAGGCAAGTGCAATATTTTCAACCTACTTCGAGAGTTATCTCTAATTTTAGCAATGCTTGAATGTGGGACCAAGGGTTATAAAGGTCGTGATTGGTCCCGCATAACTAAAAAAACCTCTAGAGGTGATTGTTAGTTCTGACCTCATGTTATACACCATGAAAGTGGCACAATTTGCACAAATTAGGGCTTGGTTTATAGTGGTGTGGTGTTTAACAATTCATTCAATCTAAAACCCTAGCCATTTTATTACAAATCAATAGTCAAAGTGGAAACCGAGTGCTTACCTTGTGAACTAGGGGGAAAGTGGTTGCAGCTCAATATCTTAATACTTCTTTCGCATGAATGAATGTCTCCTCTTTTTTCTTCAAATTTAAAAATATTGGGTGAAAATGATAGCTAGGACGTGACATATATATACGCAACCCTCCATTAATTCCCTCATTAAATGCAAGTATGAAAAGGTTAGGGTTGGTGGATTCACAAAAACCCATGCCATAGTGGACATTTAGGAAGGAACCAAGCAACGAAGACGAGTGTGGAATCCACTGCACAAGTAGACATGGCAAGAGGCAAAGGATGAGTGACCACTGCAACACAATGACCTATAGGCCAAATTATGCAAAAGCTAGAAACTTCATGGAAATTAGATAGGTGATTCTGGGTCAAGGAAAATTTGGAAATTATAAGGCAATTGACCAACTTGGGCTCAAAAATAGGGGCACACAAAAAAAGGAAAAAGCAGACCGACTCAGTGAAAGAAAAAAGGAAAAAGGGGGTCCTCAGTTTGAATGGGGCATGTGTGTTATAGGCACAACAAATGGCGAATCTGCTAGGAGAATGCTCCCAAGCATTCCAAGGGTAGCTACTCATCTGGAAACTAGAATCTCCATTTCACAAACCAGAAGCAAGTATCCTCAAACGAACTAAAGGCTCAAAGGAAAACAAAATCCTTAGTTGAATCAGGTCACAAAATATCTCATAAGTGTGTGTGCACAATGAATTCATTTCCCTCCCTTAGAAACTATAGGGATAGTGACCACTTAGTCAGGGAAAGCTACGTAGGTAATCTAATGCCAAAAGTAACCTGTACATTGCTCCACTTCTAGTCAGGCATCCATAGCCCCAACGGAGTTGTCGCTACAATCCCCATGAACATTTCTCTACTACCAGTCAGGCATCCATAGCCCTGATAGAGTTGCTCGCACACCCACACAATTGTCTAACTTTCAATATTTTCTCTTTTCTTTATTTCTTTTATATCTTTCTTTTAATACTCTTTTGCTCAACTGTATAATCAATGAAGCTTATAATGGGTTTAGAGATTGCAGTAGTCAGTAGAGCAGCTTTAATATTTCTCACTTGCCAAGGTTTCATGATAACTATCGTATAGCTCATCAAAAACTTTAATATGTGTGTTAAGTGAATTCTGAGATAAGCATGAGAAGATTCAAATAAGGGTTTCATTTTGAGCCAAGCCTAAGTTTAGGTGAAGAGACTGATTCATGGAAGCAAATAAAAACCCTGATAACTGATGAAGACTTATCTGAAGAACCAAAAAAGAGCATGCAACATAGTGGGCCATTTGAGAAGGCCAAGAATAGTCACCACATCAAGACCGAACAACACCCTCAATGAAAACAAAGGCTAGAAAACAAGCAAAAGCAAAAGAAAGAAAATAGAAAGCAAAAGATCTACTCTAACTATGTAAAAAGGTGAGTTGAACAACTCAAGTGAGGAAATAATGTTTGAGGTATTTCCCATTGACTGGCAATAGGACATCTTCTCTAGTGATTTTTTTCAGGTAAAAGGAATTATCTCCCAAAATTTCAAAAATCCGAAAGGGGCCAAGCCAGAGCTTGTCAAATTTTTCATGTCCCCCTTTCTTCTCATGGGATTTGTCCTAGTATAGGACTAAATCAACAATCCTATAGTCTTTGACCTTGGCTCTTTTGTCAAACCATCTTCTTACCACATCCTGATGATTGGAAAAGTTGTCTATAGCTTTGTTATGAACTTCCTCTAAGTGGAGCAACTTAGCTAATTAAGCTTCAAGATGTTCTCCATCCTCATAATAAGTGTTGATAAATTGCAATGTACGAATCTTGAGGAGGATTGGGAAAACAGGTTCTAGACCATAGACAAGGTGGAATGGGGTTGTTCCTAGGGTTGCATTGTGTTGGGTGCGATCTTCCCATAGGGAAAAACGCAACTGGGTATGTCGGTCAACAATTTTTTGTTCATGGATTTAGCTAATCCATTTCCTTGGGGATAATAATTAGATGAAAATTTATGTGCAATCCCATAATAAAAAACCCAACTTGTAAACTTAAGAGAAGCAAATACGAGGCCATTATCATAGACTAATACAAATGGGCAGCCAAAATGATTGATAATAAAACTTTCAAGAAAATTAGTTTCTACCTCAATTGTGCATTGTCTACATGCAATTGCTTCTCTCCATATAGTACAATAATTAGTTGCAATTAGAATGTACCTGTAGCCTATCAAAGATGGTGGGTTTATCAAACCAATGAAGTCCAATCCCCACCTAGCAAAAAGGTCTTACCTCAATGACTGGCTGGAGCAGGACAACAACATACCTCTCCCTGGTGGTAGTGGTCTAGAAAACATGACAAGATCTAATGTGGTTGTGAGCATCTTTGAACAGGGTTGGCTAGTAATATCTAGCTCATAGAATCTAATGAGTTGTTGAAGAGCCAAATCCATGACTTGTTCTAACATAGATTCCCTCATGATTCTTCTTGTATAACATAGCTCCTTTCAACATATAGCTGTTACTTTTCAATCTCAGGGCTCACTTCTGAACCCTTTGTAATCATGGAGGACATTTGTTATTCATCAAGTAATACACTATTTCATCGTACCATTCATCTGGCGAAACATCCTCCAAGTGGTACTACTAAACAATAAGCTATGGTTCTGTCTCTACCATTGTATGTGTGTGAGCTTGTCCTCTAACCAACTTCATAGGTTGTATTTCAATGTCATACTCTTGTAACAATGTGACCCACTTGGCTCACCTTTCTCCTGGTTCATTTTTCATCAATAGTTTCTTAACAGTTAGGTTTGGAACAATGACAAACACCTTGTTTCTTAGGATTAATGCCTAAATTTCTTGACTTCGTGAATCAAGGCATATGCCTGCTTCTCAACATTATGGTAACACAATTCAACATCCATTAGTGGAGCACTCATAAAGGCAATAGGGTGCTCATTTCTTTTGTCATCCTTTTGTGTCCATATGCTAGCGCATGAGTGATCTGAAGCAAAAGTGTAGATATAGAAAGGATTCAAATAATCTAGGCTAACCAGCATGGGAGCATCTGCAATAGCCCTCTTTATTTCTACAAAATCTTGCTTGGCTTATAGTGTTCATTCTACCTCGGTATCTTATTTGAGCATCGCATTCAATGGTTTTACTATTTCTAAAAACCCAATGATGAACTTCCTCAAAAATTTGATCTTCCCAAAGAAGGAATTCATTTCCTTTTTGTTGCCCGAAGGCTGAATTTTCAAGATACCCTGTATATGCTCTGGATCGATGGATAACCCTTTTTTGAAATCACGCGTCCTAGAAATTTTTCTTCTATTACCCCAAAGATGAATTTTTTCATGTTCAACAAGATACCAAATTCTCTACACTTCTATAACACCTTGCATAAATCATAGACGTGGTCCCCTCTTTTCTTTGAGAACATGGTAAGATCATCTATGTATATGATGATGCATTTTCTGATGAAGTCATTGAAGGCTATGTCCATGGCACACTGAAATGTTGCACCTACATTAATCAAACCAAATGGCATCCTCTTGTATGTGAATGTTCCCCATTTTGTGGTGAAAGCTATTTTGTGCCTATCTTCATACTACACCATCACCTTGTTATATCTAGAGTAGTCGTCAAGAAACAACATCATTTGAGAATCATTGAAAATTTGTAGCACTTCATCAAGTGAGGGAACCATATAGTTTTCCTTTTTAGAAGCTCTGTTTAGGTTTCTAAAATCCACACATAATCTGATTTCTCCATTTTTATTTCTGACCATAACTAAATTTTCCACACATGTAGAATGTCTGATGGGAAAAATAATATGGGTGAACATCTTTTGTACTTCCTTGAAGATGATAGGTTCAAGCAGTGCATTGATTGGATGTTGTCATTATCTGAAGGGTCTCACACCTGGTTTGAGGGGGATGGTGTGAGTGATAATTGATGTTTCATACATTTTGAGGTCTTGATACCCCCAAGAAATCACATCGTGATAGGTGTGTAACGCATCAAAAATTCCTTTCCTTTCTTCTAGGGTACACACCTTGCCAATAAACACATTCTTTATATCTTCCACGGTGCCCATGTTATTAGTGTCACATTGAATATCTATGGACTCCTTAGTTTGTTGATCTTGATCTCTTATGTGGTCTAGATCAAATATCCTTTCCAACTAGACCATTCCCCTAGGTATGGTATTACTTTTCAAGTTGATCACCCCTTCTATGTCAAGCCCGGCTTCCTCCAGCTCTAATTCATCTATGATTTTGGAGGAAAACATGTTAGAACTGGTGATGAAGTCAAGGATTTGTTTTTCATCATCTATCACTTGTAAGTTGGTTATATTAGTAGGCACTGATGGGGTAGAGGTGAGCTCCATAGTGAACTTCTCAAGGCCAGTCAAGGATAGGGGCTATAGGGTGATCGCTACTTGGGATAGTGCATCAACAGTTTGATTTTTTCTATGGGGAATTAACTGGATGTTAAATGCATCAAAACCTTCTATAAGATCCCATACCCTATTCCTATAATTTGATAGCCTTTGATCATGATATGAGTACAATTTCCTGACTTGCTTGATATCTAGTTCTAAGTCCCCAAACACTTGCAACATTTTGACTCTCTTTCTCAATGCCATGAGAAACCCATGAACTAGTGCTTCATATTCTACTAAATTATTCATGCTATAGAATTGTAATCTATGAGCAATGAAATACATCTTACCCGTAGGATAGATGATATTGAAGTTGGCTCCCACTCCTTGCTTGGATTTGGATCCATTGAAGCGCAACATCCAATATTTGGAGGGATTTTTTCCTTTGGAGCTAACTAAACATACTTCATTTTTTGGGCGTGTGTCTATTCCTGCACCCTTGGGAGGTTGTTTGCATTCTAACTAGTTTTGATCTTGTGGTTCTTCTAGAATGTCCTTAAGAGTGATCTTCCTTTTGATGTTGTCTACGACTATCTGGCACAAGCAACACTCAAATTTTGAATGAGAGGTGTCGTGTATCCTCCACCAGCTTAGCAATAAAATTTATTTAACATCCATCCAAGCTCCAAGGTAGAGCTGATCTTGGACACATTTTGCATGAATTTTTGGAAACCATAAAATAGGCCCAAGTTGCCATCTTGCTGAAGATCCCCCTTATCTAATTCAAACAGTGCTTCTATCTTGTTTGGAAGAAGAGTCAGATTCATGCGGGAACTACATAGTACAAGAATATCTTCTACACCTTCTTCTTCACATGCAATTGGGGAATAGTTTCCCAATTCTGTTTCCACAAATAAAACCTCATTCATGTTATTATGCTCAATGATCATAAATTTCATCTTGGGTTCTTGGTCAATGCAAATTTGATTAGGCAGTCCCTTCCAGGGCAGCCACAAATGGGAGTAGTCTAGTGTTGTATAACCATTAAGGGCCCGAGTAAAATCCCTTCCCAATATGATACTGTAAGTGTCAAGGATTTCAGCAACCTGAATGTCAATGACTTGTTGCACTCTTGGATCCACTGCAATTTGCATAAGGAACCTACTCAACTCCCCTACTATTTTTACCTGTCTTATCAATCTGGGTCACTTTTCATTTGGATTGGGTTGAGGTGATTCCTAGTGCTTGACACACCGTGATTGACATGACATTGGTTGAGGCTCCTAAATCTAGCAAGCAATTGTGTCAATTTTTACCAAATATACGGATTGTTAACAAGAAAGGAGGAGTCTCCAATCTTCCTTGAAATAGTCCCACAAAAACATCATCCTAGGATACTTGAGCCTTATCCTTTTCATTTTTTTTATCCTTTGTTTTTACCACATTTTGTTCTTTAGTTGGTTTCTTATTTACTTGTTTATTTTTTCTAGGTGGTTGTTCTCTTTTCTTTGCCACAATTTCCCTAACCATAGGCTCGCTACTAGAGGCATCAAATGGGACTTTCTTGGTAGCCATTTCTTGATCACGATTGGATGGGGTAGTCCCATTCAGTGATCTAAAGAAAGTGTTCCTCCCAATGGGTACTCATAACAACTCAAAAGCTAACAGGCTTATTTTAAGTTTCTTAAATTCCTCAGCCACATATTCTCCCATTTTCTCAACATCTGCTTCAGATAAAATTCCTTGGATAGGATTGGCAGGTTGGTCCTTTGTTGGATCAGGCTACGTATTCTTATTGAAATAGTGTGTTGACACCTTGGGATAGGTTGGGTTATTGTTGGAATTTGGATCAGGGGGTGTGTTGAGGTTGTTGGGAGGTATGGAGGTTGTGAAGGACCATTAGCTTGTCAATTCCTCAGATTATATGGGGTGGTGTGTTGATGAAATATATGGACTTCTATTTTTTATTCTTCTTTTTCCTTAGGTCCATTATCTACTAAATCAAATAATTGAGATAGGGAACTTTTGTTACTTACCTCCTTTGTTTCACCTCCCTTTTCTATGACTTCTTTCCCAGGTGTATCCTTGTCACTTTGAGGGAAGGGCTCTTAGTTGACCACCAAGACTGAAGAGTCATATGGTTCTGAGGGGACTGTCTCTATAGCTCGAACCATCAATGGCATTTTGAACCTCTACTTGAAATATTTTTGTAGCAATCTGGAACTCCAGACAATCAAGCTCATAATGCTTGTTAGTCTTGTGAATCCTACACCATCCGGAGATAGCTTTCTTAGCCAAGTAGACTCCACTTGTTGATTTGTTTGTGCCTCTAGGTGGGTCAAGGGGTGTGGGAACACCCCCATTTATGAGTTGGGTATTCCATGTCCTATTTTTCCTTTGGGGATGTCTTCTTTCGAGGCTCTATCTAATGCTTTGGCCTCATTCATAATTTTGTCTTGAGGAGGCACTAAAATCTCGGTTGTCCCTATGAAGGTTGACCTGAATGCTCCTTTGAGATGCTTGCATCTAGTTATTCTAGTTCCTCAAATGTGTAACCTCTATGGACAACTTCCCCACCAATTTAGCCAACACATCAATTTGTTCCTTGTCTTCACTACTTTGAGTGGGAACCGAATTTTGAAGGAAAATAGGTGGTGTTGTGGGCTGACTCTACTGGGTAGCTGGGACCTTAGAGTTTTGTAGGTATGACAGAACATGGGGATGTTGAGCAAGATTTTTTATGTGGGGCATGAAAATAGCTCAACACAGGTGGGGCTTGATTCATTAGAGGCCCTGAGTATGGCACCATGGGAATTTGAGGAACTGTATTCATTAACGGAATTTGATATGCCAAAGCATGAGTAAGCCCCTGGACTTGTCTAGGGTTGGAAGCTAGTCCCAATTATGGTAGTGGCCCTGCAACATGTCACAAGTTAGTGTTTGCCTCTACTGCCTCAGCATAAGCATCTATCAAAATTGCAAGTGGTTGATGCATTATTTTGACCAAAATAGATGTGAGGTTGTCTAGAGCTGCATAGTATACCATTTTGGCCGAAGCATCATCGACTACATAGGGAGGCTACAACTTCATATAAGGCATGTGAAAGCTGTCATTGAATGAGTTGATTGGCTCATTGACTTCCCTCCTTACTGACA
Source organism: Sequoia sempervirens (assembly GCA_007258455.2). Taxonomy (NCBI): domain Eukaryota; kingdom Viridiplantae; phylum Streptophyta; class Pinopsida; order Cupressales; family Cupressaceae; genus Sequoia; species Sequoia sempervirens. The sequence continues at coordinate 646,760,407 of VDFB02193867.1, read as the reverse complement.
TGAATTTTTGATACAAATCTATGGGACTGACTAGTACCTTGAATTTTTGCAAGAAAGTGTTTTTCATGAGGTCCCAAGAAGTGATGGAGTAGGAAGGTGGATGTACCATTAGAATGCTTCATCCCGTAATGAATAAGGGAAGACCCTGAAAGCCACGTCCCCATGTTCAATCTGAATATCCTTTAATGTTGTTTGGAAGATCTTGACATGCTCTTTTGTCATCCTATAGATCATTTGGATGAAACTTGGAGCAAAATCCTTCTAGATTCTTCAACATGTCATGGTAGTCATTGAAGGATAAGGGAGATGGATTGTTGCCCAACCAAGCCATTGGTGGAGGTAGGGATGGTAATGGATGTGTTGCAGCAACTTTTGGTTGGGGTGCGATGGTTGTAGCAACACCTTGGATCTGGGAAGTGAATGGGGAAAATATTGGTTAGAGTGAAGGAGAAAATGGATATGCAGGGATGGATGGAGATGGAGGGGATGGAGGTCAAGTGGGCGGATCTGATTCTAATGGTTCACTTTTCTTGGCTCTCCTATCCCTGGTTGGGGTCTTTAGCTCTTGGAATTCTCCCTTATTTGGGGTGGATCTAACTAACCTATGAAATATTTGAGGGGAGAAGGACCCAATTTGATCCAGCTTATCCTTTCCCTCCTTCTAATGCCAGTTGTGTTGATGGGTTTTTTTGCACTTATCAACACAGATAACACACAAGTGTGATGCCTCACTTGAAAGGTGAAAATCTGCAACTTAGTTTCAGACAATCACCCCAAGGTCTCTCGAGTGTTAGGTCATGACTTGCAAAAATAGCTTTGTTTGTTGTTGTGATTTTTTGGTAATCACAAGGGACCTTTATGGTACATTAAGCTTAGAATTTTCTTGGGTCTAGAAATTGAGTTTCTAAGTGCTGAAAATGATGAACAGTAACTCCAAATTGAAGAACAAGTTGAAACTCTTTTCTGTCATCAGATTTGGCTTTACAATCATGTTGGAAACTTGTTTCTATCTTCAGATTTTAAAAGAAACAACAAAAGGGAAAGGGTTTATAATTTTTCCTAAGTTTGTAACTAGGATGAATAGTAATAATGGAGGATGCTACAGTGGATAGACTTCCAAAACTAAGTTTTATTAACCAGTGACAACCCATAGTCTCATAAAACTAGTGCAATCTTCTAAGGCTTACTTATGATTTTCAATCTACAACATGAACACTAAAATTACACACATTCATAGTTGAAGTTAAGTTTTGTAAATAAACAAGCTCAAACTAACTTTACACAAAAAAAATTCATCAACAAACTACCAAAAGTGTGAGCTGGAAATACATAAAACACTATAGCATACATCCACCATTAAATCACAAAATGAACTACTAATTGAAAATGAACTTGAACTTAAAAAAATAATGCTAAAATAAACTATTGGAGATAGAATCATGCTCACATGAAAAGTGACACACAAGAAACCATTAAGTTAATGCTTTTCTCATATTTTGTAGTAGCATATCTTTACACAACAACTCATCTCTCCTTGAAAATAAGAGGATGCCCCTATTTATATTTTTCCAAAAGAAGAATGAATGGTCAAGATTCATTTACAATGAGTGGCTCATATTCATTCTAGTTTAGGGTTTCACCTACCTATTACCTGATTTTTACCTACAGGCTCAATTAGGAAGAGCCATCTATATTTCAAAATGAATGGTACATTTTTAGCCTCCCTATGTTATATTCAATTATACAAATGAAGCAACTTTAAAAGATTACAAGAACACAAAATTATTACATTCATACAAGTAAATGAAACATAGAAAGATTGTACAAATATTTTCTGAAAAATGTAATCTTTATTGAATGTGATAATATACATGTGTCTCACATAGCAAGTCATGAGACTGACTTACTCATTTGATACAAATAGAGAAAACTATATACATGTGTAGACATCAAAAATATATTGATTGACATCATGAATCCAATCGTGACTTACTAACATCGTTTCTTCCTAAATCATCCCTTGGTCTAACCGTTTAATCAAATTCCCCTATCTGATTAAATTCATCAATATCCTCTCTTGGTTAAATAAATCACTTTATCTGAATCAAGTCATTTCTCTTGTTAATTAAATCAATCCATCTGATCTAATTATTCCTATTTAATTAAATAATCAATTTATTTGATTAAATCTCTAAAGTCTATCCATTAAATTAAATAAATTAAAACCTTATTTGATTTAATCTAACACCATCCCTTTTAATTAAATAAATCAAAATCTTTATTTAATTAGCCTCTTATCATATTCCTCTCTTATCTGATTTAAATAAATCCATAAATCTAAGTCAAATAAGTTACATCATCTAATCTCCTATTAAATTAATTAACCCTTGATTAATTTAACCTCATCTCATGTCACATCCTCTAGATAATGCAAGTTGCACATGAAAATAGATTTAATTCATTTATTAAATCTCTATTTTCCTCACAAGGCATCTTTTGGAATATTCTCTCAATTTGAATTCAAAAATTCCAAGTCAACATGTACATCCAACAAGGCATTTAAAACCTCTTACATGTCCTTTGCCTTGAGCCAAGTGGCATTTATTGCATTTTCTCTTCCCTCTTACATGTCATTTCAACAAATTTGAATTTCAAATATTGGCATTTATTGGCACAAACCCCAAATCTTGCACAACCATCATCCATTCATAGCTTGACAAGTGGCAACATATCATTGGATGAATGTTAGTCCCACATGGCTCAAATTTGGGCATTCATCCATCTTGAAATCCTATAAATGAAGAGCTCCTCTCCTCATTTTATCATCCACAATCCAAGCAAAGTTACCATGCTAAAATACTTAGCCATTTCCATCCATCATTCAAATTCTTAGCTAGGCTTTTTGCAGATTTGGCTTGGAGTTCTCATCTTTGGTCAAAGTGGATCAACATCATCTTCAACACATCAAGATTTCATCATAGGGATTGGGAAAGGGCCAATTTTCACATCAAATTGGCACCAATTCCCCAATGGGATCAAGTGTTTGCCAATTAAATTAAGATTAAATCTAGTTTTTATCATTTTCTTTGTGTTTTTCATTATTTTCATTCCTAGTTTGATTTGTAAATGGATTTCATGGGGAATCCTTCTTTTAGCTTGTAATTCCTTGTTTAACTCATTTATTCATGTTGTTTTGTAGGTACTAGGAAAAGGGTTCGCACATTTGGCGCTAGAAGGAGGGCTTGACATCATTATTTTTAACATTTCTTTGAAATTTCTACGTTTTCTTGACACACAGGAAATTCCAACGTGGGCTCATCAGCATCGTTGTTTTAGCACTGCGGGCTCATCAACGTCGTTCTTTTAGCGCCGCTGGACTCATCCCACCAAAAAATTCAAATTTCAAACTCCGCCATTGGACTCACCAATCTGCAGAAGTTTCAAAAAATCCTAAACTCTGACGCTGGCAGAAACTACGACGATGGGCGAAACAACGACGCAATCGTGCTCTCTATCTCGACACAGAGTGTCGCTGACTGGTAAGCAGCACTGTAAGAGTGACGCTGGGAGGAAAAAATAGCGACGCCTTCACGAGTTGTGACACTGGAAGATAGTAAAAAGGGAGAAATTAATTTTTAGCACGTGTTTTTGATTTATGATTTATTTATCTCCTGTTTTCTGGTTTTTAACTTCTGTGATTTTCTAGAATCTGACTATTTTTCTTCTTTGTAGGTTGGAAATCAAAAACTAAGAAAGGAGGAGCATGGTGATGATATTTTTTCCTATCAAAGTGTTTTTTAACACTTAAGTGTTTGTTTAACACTTCTTCAAGAATTTGTCATCTTCTTCATTCTTAGAATACTAGTTTTCATTTGGGCTTAAAAAGTACCGTTCAATTCCATTTCTTGCAAAGGTTAAAATGAACAATAGGATCAACAACTTACTAGATTTTGTTTATGGGATTAACAAATTGAACAAATGTTTACCACTTGTCTTTTGGTGCTCTAAAATGAACTCACATATTGCCTTGAGGATCTAAAAAGAATGAGTGTAGTTGTATTTTTCGTGAGGGATTACTTAGACTAAAGCCATTGAAAAAGGACATATGCGCTTCTCTCATGCTTTATAGCGATCTTGAGAATCAAAAGGCCTTTTTCATGACTTTGGGTTAAGATAAATCAATCACCTCCACACTTCGATTTGGGCTTAAAATTGAACAAACTATTGTGCGAGTGTGAGTGGGGACTTCATTGCGTATATTCTCTCTTCTTGTTGCCAAACAAGGATTGATCGAGTTATGAATATTGTTCTTCATTCACTTTTGTTTATCCTAGAGGGCCTGCCTTGGGGAAAAAGTACTCACCCAAGGGAACAACTCAACCGATAACACTCTAAAGCCAAGAGTATTTCCAGCCAGGATATAAATGTGGATATTGGACGAAACGCTAATATCACGCAGTTGATTCTGACGAGATGGATCTGAAAGGGGACTCTTGCCGTATGGGTCAATCTCCACGAACAGAAAGTCCTTACTAAAACCCATGTGCTAGAATTTTCCAAAATCCTTAATCTATTTGTTGGTGCAAGAACGGTTGTTCTGAAGCCACCCCACATTTTTACGGTCTTCTAGTAGAGATGGAAAGCATGCCATGGGAGATTCATGGGTGTTGATGCTTGGCTACCCAATATAAGTGAGTGTCATGGAGGGGAGCCAGTGGGGTCAAGCATCTAACCATCCGCTAGAGATAAGCGTAGCTAGACTTGTCCAAGTGGGAACCCAACAAATATTGTCTTACACATCCATAGGATTGTACTTGTTCTTGGGTTACAAAATGCATTGCTTGATCGAAAACATCATGAAAACAAACACTTAACATCATCCAAACTTCAAACCCTTTTGAAGATAAATACAATTGAGTCAATCCATATGTTATTGCTTTCCCTTGGGATTCACATCCTTAGAGGTTTCTAAGCATTGGATTATATCTCAATTTTTCTTCTTAAGTAAACAATAGGAAACCCTTGCCTTAAGTTCATTGAATTTCCACATAACATATCTTGTGGGGTTTGAGGAAATTAAAACATTGGACATGTTAGTTGGAAAACCTAATTGAAGAAAGTGTTTTTGGTAAAATAAAGAAATTAAGCAAAGTTAAGAAAAATGAACTCTCATATGTGATTGAAGACTCACAACTTCAAAAGAACAAAATCATTGATTAGAAATCTGAAAATGAATGTTCAAATGAAATCATTTCTTGATTACAAAGGTCATTAGGAAGCATTTGCATGCTCTTCAATACCTAGATCTAGGAAAACAAAGTGTCCTTCTTAGGTTCATCATAGGATCAAAACATATCAAAATCTCTTTTTCATCCATCCTCCCAAAACATCAAAGAAAAATCCACCTCATCATCACCTTTTGGGAAAATCTTGAAAAATCATCCTTGATACTAGGCTTTGTGGCAAAATCAAATCCATCAACATTGAGACACAATCTTTGAGAACATTTATCAAAACACCTTTGGCTAGGCATGTGTAGATGCATCCTTTTGCATATACTTAGTCAAAGTTATCAAAATCATCTCGTCTAGCTTAGTATATGTAGATGAATCCTTCTCCATATGCTTAGTGAAACAATCATCTTGTTTGAATAGGTGTGGGTAGATGCATCCTTCTCCTCACATCAAAATCCAACATCTTAGGATCTTTTTGTTCAAAATCCAAATCAAAAGAAAATCAAAATCAAGGACAAAATCTCAAATCTCAAAATCCAAAATCAAAATCAAAATCAAAATCCACAAGTCCTAAAAGCCTAGTGTCTCATTTCAATATTTTTATCAAAAGACAAAAACATCCATATCATCCATCCTTAAACATCATCATCATATCATCATCACATTTGATCCTCAAGGCATCCTAAAAATTTATACTTTGGGACATAAAATAACGATTGATCCAAAGAATCAAGAGATTCATCTCTCATATTCTCAAAGATTGATCTTTTTTTTATGGTTCAAACAAGATCTCAATACAAGAAGAGTATGGAAGCCAATAAAGAAACACCCGCTTCAAGTGATCTTAGCCAAACCAATGCAGAAATGACTCCAGCGGAATCAAGCAATCCATTGACCCTCTCATCATCGCAAAATCCCCAAGAAGAAAATCAAGGAGAGGACCTCACTTTCAGAATGTCTTGCGAGGAAATGACATAAATGCTCCAAAATCTAGACAACCATAGAATCATCAACATCATGATGAGACTTAACCCTTCGTTATACATGCTTGAACTAGAAAAACAAGGGGCCAAGTTGCCTTCGGATTTTGATGTGAGTACTATCGTGGACACATCATTTCCCCCAATCTCATCCACCATACCCATCTCATCCACACCTCCATCCCAAAACATCACGCAAAACATTCTGCAAATCACGACATCATTTGCTCCAACAACCAAATGTCAAAAAGGGAAACACATTCCTCAATGCTCTTCAATCACATCCCCTTGTTAATAATCAAAACATGGATGCAAGCACCACCTTGGAACAAAAAATACCCGAAAACCCATTACACAAAAATGTTCCTCTCACATTCCATCACAATCCATCATCATCATTCTTTCACGCAACTCCTCAAACACCTCTTCTCAAAAATTCACAAGAAGAGGGAGATACGTTCGGACTAGGGGGATTATTCGACACCACAAAGTTCTCACAACAACTCACGCCCCTCACCTTTCCACCTCTTCCACCATTTCCATTATCACCCACACCGCTCCTCGGTTTAGGGATTCCTCCCCTACCAAGTGTCAATCAAACCTACATCCCAACCATCAATCAAAGCATTACACCAAACACACAAAATTTATCGTTGATACCGCAACAACAAACGATAAATGTGCAAAGAATGGCAACATCATCAAACGCACCCCTAACATCACAAAGCATGGTCTCTCAAGGACCAATCACATCAATACCATTATCCAACACCCAAAACATCAACACAACATCATCTCTTACCATTATTCCAAATCCACCACCACCAACTTTCACCACATCAAGCCAATAAGACGCAGCATTGCAAGCTGCTTTTCAAAGAGGATACCAACAAGTTTAGAAACAAAAATCCATGCAAAAAGCTGCTCAAGCCGCACAAGCTACTCAAGCCGCACAAGCTGCTCAAGCCGCATAAACTTCCCAAGCTGCACAAGCCGCATTACAAGCGCAACAAGCACAACAAGCGCAAGCTTTATTGCAATAGAAACAACAACAAGCTGCCCAAGCCGCGCAAGCATTGCAAGCACAAAGGGTCACTCAAGCACAACTTTTACTGCAGAAACAAGCAGCTCAAGCACAAGCACAAGCATAACTTCTTGCACAAGTAGCACAAGTGCAAGCATATCAGCAAGTACTAAAGCAATACCAAGAGCAGCAGGAAGCAGCAGAATTGGCAGCCCAACAACAAGCATTGTGGGAACAATAGCAAGCACAACAACAAGTGTTGTTGGAGTAGCAACAAGCACAACAACAAGCACAAATCCTAGCGCAACAACAGCAAGACCAACAACAAGCATTGTTCATACAAAAGAAACTAGAAGCCTACTTCGCTCGCCAGAACATGTAGATACCATCAAACAATGCACCAATCAATCTACCCACCCAAACCATGATTCAAACATCTCAAAACACTTTCATCCCACCCCCTAATCCACAAAGTGATGTGACAAAATAACTCAGGTTCCTCTCACAACAAGTGCTCGACCTTCAATCAGGGCGAACAACCAAACCACCAAGCAACTTGTGTCCCTATCCATTTGATAGGAGCTTAGAGATGAAACCATTCCCCAAGGGATTTGAAATCCCCAAATTCAAAAAATATCGAGGGATGGGAAACCCTGAAGATCACATCAGGGAATTCCAGGTTCATTGCATGGAAGTCGCATATGACGATACTTATCTAATGCGGCAATTCCCTAGAAGCTTGGCAGGTCCCGCTATAGAATGGTTCTCTCGCTTACCTTCAGGCATTAGAACATTCCAAGAAATCAGGGATGCATTCATTAGAAATTACGCATGTAACATTGCAATGGATGTCAGTCTCCAAGAACTATACGCTCTAAAACAAGGAAAGAATGAATCTTTCGCTTCATTTCCTCAACGATGGTGATCCAAGGCCAATTGGAGTAAGTGGACCATGCTAGAAGAACAAGTTTGTGCAATCATTGCCAACCTTGAAAGCCACTTAGCATTCCATCTCAAGGTTTAGGGTATCACTACATATGAACAATTGATCTCCAAGGCGCTCAGCATCGAAAGAGCCCTTGTGACCCAACCCGCCGAATCAATGTCATATCACGAACAACAAAAAAATTGCCCACCATCAAATTACAATGACAAACCTCGAACTTTGGCAAGAAACAAGAACGTTACTAATGATGGTGTCATTGATGCCAAGGTGGTCATCAGTGGTCCACGCCAACATACACCCGCACCGCAAATCCAACATCAACACCAAAACACCCATCACACCACATACCAAGCCAACAACAACCCTACCATTTATAACCTCAATGATCAAAGAGGACCACCCCAGTGCAAAAGTTATTCAAAACACAAATACGCCATTTTGGGGGAACCATTGGAGGACATAATGAAAAAATTGATTGACGAAAAACTTATCAAACCTCCTACATTCGAGAACTACCAAGAACCCGATGTCAAACCTCCTTGGTACAACGAGAATCAACTTTGTGAATTTCACAAAATCAAAGGTCACACCATGAACAACTGCATGAGACTCAAAAATATCATCCAAGATCTTATCGACAAGAAAATCATAAACGTGGAACAACCCACGGGAAATCAAGATCTTAAAATCTACACGAATCCAATGTCGAATCATGGCAACAAAGGGAATAAAAATGATAAAGGGAAGGGCAGTGTAAATCATGTGTATGAAATAGTTGTTTCCTCCCTAAATGAAGACTACATGGTCATCACCATCAAAGGCGCCCATGCCGAAGATTGTGGAGTCACCACATGAGGCGGCAAAGTCACCATTGCAAGATCATCCCAACCAAATAGAGTCCCTTCATCTAGAGCCGTTCCGCATAGCTACAATGTTGTAGAACAACTCAAGAGAATGCCAACACACATCTCCATCATGGAGTTGTTAAAAATCTCATCAATGCATAAAAAGATTCTCGAGGAAGCATTAGCCTCATCCATTGTCCCCACAGATCTCAATGCAGACCAATTCCAAGCTATGGTCAAAAATATCATAACACCTAATCTCCTCACATTCTCTAACCAATATTTCCTCGCCCAACCATCTCACAACCGTGCACTTCATTTGGAAGTCATTTTCAACAAGTTTAAAATCAAAAGGGTTTTGGTGAATGGAGGTGCAGGTTTGAACATCTGTTCTCTTAGCCTCATCAAGCAGTTGAAAATATCAGAAGATTCCATCGACAAAGGAAAGGGCATAAAAATCAGAGCATACGATGACCAAGAAAGAGTGTCTCAGGGCACAATTAAACTCCCTATTCAAATAGGGCCAATCCTCATGGAAACTACCTGTCAGGTCTTGGACCTTGAATTTCCATATAATATCCTCCTGGGACACCCATGGATCCATACAATGAAAGCCGTAGCATCAACCCTCCACCAATGTGTGAAATTTACACATAATGGACAAGAGGTTACCATCCATAGAGATCCCGAACCCTTTTCATATTGCAAAAATCTTGAAGCTAAGTATTACAAAATCCCCCAAGTGCCAAAGAATGATGAGGGCCCATCCACACCATATATCGACCCCGCCACTCTCGTGTCCACTTTTGTGATAGACACCTGCCATCCCCACCATCCCCACCATCTCTGATATCAAGCTCATCATCCAGGAGGACAGTTGTGGAAGCTACAAACTCCCTAACAATTCTTTTTTGATAGGAGAGTTACCACAATCTCCTAGATCACGAGGACACCCACAAGAAAATCAAGCTTCCACATCACAAACCCATTCTCAAAACTACCCCAAATTCACAAGATGGGGAGACCTTGGCCATGAGGTTATTGAAGCAGATCCATCTCACATGTTGTATCAAGATGAAAGACTGGCAGCTAATTTACCAATGGATGAAAGAAGCAAGGGCCTACACATGATGCTTGTAATGGGCTATGACAAAAATCAACGATTCGGAAAAAATGACAATGGGATCATAATACCTATCATGCCAGAGACACGACCCATAACAAATCTTGGTCTTGGATGTACCCCTCCGAGAATAACCATACATGGCCGAAGTCCTCCAGTTAGAACGACTAATGTCTCTCCTCAGCCAGTACTAGTACAAGTACACTCACCAATAGTCACAGGTAGGGATACACATAATTTTATAACTGAGGCCTATATTAGTAGCAATGACAAGGACCCCATATCAAATCTACCTAGGTTATTCGAGGACACCACCTTGTGTATGATTAGTACCCTATCCTTTGAATCCGATCATCAAAATCATGAGATCCGTTTAGTGTACCCCCAACTGATCGACTATGACCAACGAGAACCATCAGTTCTCGATACATTCAAAAATGATGAGGTGCTCTCAGAATTCATGGGATTGAGGGATAACATTCCAGAGGGAGATCACAAGGCAGGATTTATAATGGAGTTGGACACACTCACCTATTACAGGGAAACGATTGAATCCTTCAGTTACAAAAGTGAGAAACTAAGAATCATATCCAAGTCCTTGAGTGAAAACGACACTGTGGCACTCTCTGACAAGAAAATAGTAAAAATAAAGGACGTATCCAACAGTGAAAACCTCTCTGAGGTGCCCTAGGATGAAGGATTCAATCTTCCCTTAAGAGCTATTCATCAGGAGAAGTCAGCAGTCTTGGCTAAAAAATGCAATCTAGTCAACCTAGGAATAGAGGAGGCCCCGCATATCACATTCTATGCAGAATCACTATTATCAAAAGAGCAAGAACTCCTAGCAGCATTCCTAAAGAAAGGAAAATAAACTTCGCATGGAGTTATGCTGACATGCCAGGGCTAGATCCAGAGACTGTGGTTCATCATTTAGCAGTATATCTAGAAGCAAAGCTGGTCAAACAAAAGCTTCGAAAAATGCATACCCAAATCGCTTTGTTAGTCAAAATGGAGCTCAAAAAGTTGTTAGATGCAGGATTTATCCGACCAATTGATTATCCAGAATGGGTGTCAAATTTGGTACCCATTTCAAAACCTGACGGAGCCATCAGAATCTCTACGGACTTCAGAGATTTGAACAAAGCATGTCCCAAGGATGATTTCCCGCTTCCCAACATTGACATGATAGTAGACATGACAGCAGGGCACGAGATGCTATCACTAATGGATGGATTTTTAGGATACAACTAGATCATGATAGCAAAAGAGGATCAACACAAGACAAATTTCACTTGTCCATGGGGGACCTACTATTGGAACATGATGCCATTTGGCCTAAAGAACGTAGGAGCAACCTATCAAAGGGCCATGAAACTAATATTCCATGACATGATCCACAAAATAGTCGAAGATTATGTCGACGACATCCTAGCTAAGTCAAGAAAGAGACAAGATCATATAGCAACCCTAAGTGCTATCTTTGATAGACTGGAGGAATACAAAGTCAGACTAAATCCCAAGAAGTGTGTCTTTGATGTACAATCAGGTAAACTGCTAGGATACATAGTCTCCATGAGGAGTATTGAGGTGGATCCAGAAAAAGTGAAAGCAATCATTGAGATGGAAGCACCAAAGACATTAAAACAACTACGAGGCCTCCAAGGCTGACTTCAATCCATCTGACAATTTATAGCACAACTAGCAGACAAGCAGAATCCATATTCTCACCTACTCCATAAGGGGGTAGCATACAAATGGGATACAAAGTGTGAAGATGCATTTAACAAAATCAAGGAATATCTACTGACACCACCAGTGTTAATGCCACCTATGCCGAGAAAGCCATTGATCTTATATGTGTCAGCAACAGCAGCAGCCCTTGGAGCTCTCCTAGCTCAGCATGATGAAAATGGAACGGAGAGGGCCATATACTATATCAGCAGGACAATGGTTGGTCACGAGCTAAATTATTCATTCATCGAGAAAGCTTGCCTCGCAGTAGTGTTTACATCCCAAAAATTCAGACATTACATGTTGGCACACAAGATAAAGCTCATTGCGAAAATTGATCCCCTCAAGTATCTCCTATCAAAGGCAATGTTAACCGGCAGAATGGAAAAATGGGTAATGATACTATATGAGTATGACATCGAGTATGTGGAGAGAAAACCCATTAAAGGTCAGGTTATTGCAGATCAACTAGCAGAAGCACCTATATATTATGAGAATCCTCTTGTCTCAGAATTCCCAGATGAATCCATCTTTAACCTCAATGTAATTGACCATTAGAAACTATACTTCGATGGTTCATACACACAACATGGATTAGGAGCTAGTATCTTCTTCATCACCCCACAAGGGGATTGCATACTGAAGTCATACAAATTGGCATTTCCTTGCACCAACAACATCGCAGAATACAAGGCTTTGACTATAGGCCTCAGGATACCAGTGCAATGGAATATCATAGCTCTCAAGGTATATGGAGACTCTAAGTTGATCATAAATTAGGTCAATAATGAATATCAGACTAAGGATGATAAGCTAACTCCATACAAGAAATTGGTGGAGACTCTAAAGGAATCCTTCATTGACATAACATTTGAGTAGATTCTGAGAACCAACAATAGAGCAGCAGACACCATGGCTACAATTGGGTCTCTATTAGACATCCCTCATAACATGCCAAAATATGAATTTCTGATTGAGCAGCTTCTCGTTCCCACATTCGAGGTACCGAAATCAAAATATGTGTGTGAAATCATTGGTCCTGGTGATCCTTGGTACCATGGCATCTACACATATCTTCGCATAGGAGTCATACCTGCTGACCTACCATCGAGCCTAAAATGAACCTTTATCAAAAAGGCATCCAGATTTGTCATCCTAGGTGATACCTCATACCATAGAAGCATAGAAGGTACCTTGCTATGTTTTTTAAATGCTGAGGAGGCATTAACTACTCTAACTGAGGTTCATAATAGTATCTGTGGCTCACACTCGAGTGGAATGACCATCACCAAGAAACTGCTGAGGATGGGGTATTATTGGCCCACAATGGAAAGAGAAGCGCATGATCATGCTAAAAGGTGTTTACAATGTCAGCAGCATGGGGACCACATCCATGCTCCAGCTTAAGAGCTTCACCTGATTATCACACCATGGCCCTTTTTGCAGTGGGGACTCGATCTCATTGGAAAAATCTCACCTACCTCATCCAATGGCCATAAATTCATCATAACTACAATTGTGTACTTCACAAAGTAGGTGGAAGCTATATCCATGACCTATATCACTGGGAAGTGAATCTCAAAATTCATCCTCAACTATCTCATCTATTGTTACAGTATCCCACAAGCCATTATCTCAGATAATGGGACACCCTTCAAGAACCAGGAGGTTCGCGACTTGTGCGAGAAATTCAAAATCTAGCATCGCTTCTCCACCCCGTACTATCCCCAAGGCAATGGCCAAGCAGAAGCCATGAACAAAACCATCCTCAAAATCCTCAAGAAAATAGTCAATGATGCAGGTCGTGACTGGCACTTGCAGCTTAATCCCACCCTCTGGGCTTATCGAACTAGCATCTGCACACCCACTGGCACCACCCCATTCTCCTTGGTCTATGGATCAGAGGTCGTACTCCCAATTGAGATCAAGCTCCCATTGCTCAAAATATCATTACAAAACCTCATCACGGATGAGGACTATCGGGTATCAAGATTAAACGAGCTAGAGCTATTGGATGAGAGACGCATAGATGATTTGAATCATCTGCAAGTCTATCAAAATAGACTCAAATGGAGCTACAACAAGAGGATCAAAAGCAGGACTTTCCAAGTTGGAGAATTGGTCTTAAAATAAAATCAGAAGAATCTCCTGAATCCAAGCAGTAAAGGCAAGTTCGAACCTAATTGGTTAGGACCGTTTGTCATAACAGCAAGTTATAAATCAGGGGCATATCAACTATCAACACCTGAAGGGGAACCTCTATAGGAGCCCATGAATAGCTCCCATCTCAAAAAGTTTTATGCCTAAATATTTCAAGGTATAGAACCAAAAAATCCAAAAAAAATTGAAAAAGTCTTGAAAAAATGGTTACTTTGGTGAAAACCTAGCAAACAGGCGTCTTGGTGACAACAAAAAAAATCACAAAAGCAAAAAATCCAAAAAAAATAGAAAAAGGATAAAAAAATAGTAAAGAGAAAAATCGTCCTCTAGTGAAAACCACTTTGGTGGCACTTTGGGCAGGTACCTTGGTGAAAACCTGGCAAACAGGCACCTTGTGTAAATAAGCACTTTCCATCCACCAAGATCTTTATGGCTTGATCTGCATCATCCATCCATTTCGCTTCCATCATCCATCACATTCAGGTCTCCATCCATCACACATCCACTCGCATTTGCACCATAGCTTGGTCCTGTGTTCGTATCATGATCCCTCCTAAGTAGTACTCGGCCCATCCTCAAGGTCAGTTTGTCTTGCCTTTATCAGAGTAGTCTATTACATCGTGCTGGGGGCACATTCTCATTGGATCGGATTCATGTACGATTTTAAAAGTCCTCAAAATAAAAAAAATCCAAAAACATCAAAATATCAAAAAATCCAAAAACATTAAAACATATAAAAAAACCAAAAACAGGGTCATCTTGTTGAACTACATCATCTTTGAGCTTGAATGTAGGCAAGGTTGATCTTTGATCATCCCTCGAGACATTTAGGTCAGTCCTATAGGAGTCTGTCATAATAAACTGACATCTCATCATGTATATCATCATCTGTAAATCGGTCAAGTTGTCAGTTGAACTACATGGTCTCTGCGTATATAACATAGGTAAGTCTAGTTTGTCGACCAGCCCTTGAGACCCCTAGGATAGGTCTTTAGGTTAGTCTCTTGGTCAAAATCTTGAAAAAACCCAAAAACATCGTAAAATCTAAAAATCAAAACATTTGAAAATCTAGAAAAACACCAAAAGCAGCCTCAAAACATTTCAAAATAGCAAAAAATCCAAATATTTGAAAAATCCATATGCCTCATCTTACTTGCACCTGCAATAAACACCACTCATAATAAACTAATCATCATCCTCAACCTTTGGTGAAACAGTCAGAAACAAGTCTAGCAGGTTTAAAAGTGAAAACTCAAAAATGTCAAGTCTAAAGTCTAAGTCAGTGCGTAAGCAAGTTGGTTATCTCTTTGTATTGGTAACTCATCATCCAGTTGGTCCCATATCAATCATCCCTTATAAATAAAATGATGTTCTGCCATCCACTAACATGTCCTAGGATGAATCCTTCCTACAATGGGCATTATCTTTTGGCAATAAGTTTCGGTTATCATCTTAGAAAACACATCCTTTTTCCGTTAGCAATATTGAAGAGCATCAGTTTGTTTGTTTACTTGGTCTTTATCTTTGGACTTATCTTATTTTGCGCTCATTCTAAGGACGTCTCGATGATATCCCAAAATAGCGGATTTAGAGAAATAGGAATGGGGCAATGATCATTATCTTTTGTCTGTTGTGCTTGTTGGACGCTCTTGCAATATAACCTTGGCGAATACTTGCTTTGTTAGGTATGTATGGAAGAGGTCTAAGGAAACTTGTTGACTATTGCAGGGATAGGTTTACATTTCCATGTTTTGGTCTGAGGTGTCTCAAACTTCTGAAATACAACCTAGCAAGGTTTTTGTATGTTAGGAGTGAACAAGAATACTCCTATCTGATCGTACAGTCAAAGTCCATCACACTCGGTACAATGCCATCCTGGTTTTCTATACCTTGATGCATCGTACCACGTGTGTTATCAAACATAAGAAAATTTGGCCCTTTTAAAATCCCAATTCCTCGGCAAGTAATAATAATCATCATCATCATCATCATCTGTATTTGTGTCATCATGTGTCTTGTTGAAATGACTTCTTCTTTTCTAACTAACCGCGCTGACCAGGTACCATGATAGTTGATCATCATCACCATCATCATCAACGATCCTGCATCCACAAATCATTAGCATATTGCATAAGCACATCATATAGACATCATTAGCACATTGCATAAGCATATCATATAGGAAACATCACATTCTCATCATCATATAAATAGGTGCATCCATATCATCACATTTCACACATTACATTGCATCTCATGGAATTATATTAATCATGGCATAAACATTGCATTTTCACTTCATAAACATTTCATATTATCATATAAACCATCACATAGCATCTACAAAAACATTCCATAACCATTTATACATAATCATAATCAATAGGTATATAAGCATTTAATTCATTACGCATACATACTTGCATAGCATCATATCATCAGATTTCGTTCACATTACGCATTAGCATATCACGTTGCATTAACATATCATCGCATCACATATATCATTATTTATTACATCTCATAAAACCATCTCATTATGCATTAACACCATTTCATTAGCATCATATCATGACCATCGCATCATATCATATACATCCATAAAATCATCTCATAATTAAGCATTTTCACACATCATCACATATACCATGGATCATATCATATATCACATATTGCATCGGCGTAAAATAAAACATCATATAGTTGACATCATTGCACATCATATCATAGGTCAACATAATATAGATCTGTTAGTCATAATCATAATGCATACACCATTAGAAATAAATACATCCATAAAAACATCATTGAAAAACATATAGAAATAAATCATACATGCATAGATAAAGGTACACAATGTATCACATCAAAATCATCATCGGCTCATGTATATCATCAATCATATCACTATCATAGTACAAAGAATAAAATAGGATCACTGTACATTTATGTCAATCAGTACAAAATTCCCATCAGGCTATCAAAAAAGAGCCCATAAGGCACAAAAAATGCATCATAATATCTCAATCAGGGTCGATCTCTGTGGATGTTGCCCTCGCCCCTGTCACCGTGACCCTCTAGTGGTCTATGACTAGCCCGCTCTGAGTACTTAGGAACCCAATTTACTCTAGGTATAGTGTCGTGGTAGGTCCGGCGATAGTACTCTATCTCTCAGATAGCATCCTTGTAAGATCAAACCAGCACTATACCCTGAGATGAGGAGGTTGTCATGCTCTCAATCTGTTGCCTACGGCCTAGCTCTGTGGCTGCTTGTAGCTCTGCAGCTTGTCTTTGTTGCACCGCCTGATCTCTCTCTGCTTTGAGCTGCTCTCTCTCAGCCTATGCCTAGTCACTCTCAGCCGTCACTACCTGTACCTGTGCCTATAACTGTAAAATCAAGGCATCCTATGTGTCTGCCTGCCCTACTAGTTGTACCCGTGGCTACGCGTGAGCCAGGTCCTCACCCTCGGCTCATGGTGGTGGGACTGGTGGATCCTGTTGCTGATCCTACATATGGACGTCTCCCTGACCTGGGGGCACCCCTGGTGGATCCTGCTGAATCGTGACCCTGGGTCCTCGTCCTCGTCCTCTCCCCATGCCTCTAACCCTGTGTGCCTCTCGATCCTCACTTGGAACAGTCAACCGAAGAGGAGGTCTAAACCAATCTCTGAAAGGTTGTGTAGTGCCTAGATCTGTTGGGCCTTGATCATAAGCCCACGGTCGGGCTGCTAGCTGTCGAAAGCTATCAATTGCCTCCACGATAGGAATGACAGGGCCCCATGCCACCTGTCATACTGCGTGCAAAGACAGGTACATAACCATCATCTGTCTGATCCTGCAGCTCTCCAAACTGGTGCTCCATGTGCCCTGGTAGGTAACGCTCAATCATCGTATGCTCTCGGCCCTGCATGTATTGATCCTGACAGCAGTAGAAGAGTTGATCTACATCATCGGCACATCTGGGCTGACCAAGATATGGTCTCCAAGTAAACACCAGCATCTCATCTAGGACCCGTCTCTAGTAGAGGATCATGTTCTCGCTGGTGTGTGTGAATGACACACCCCCTCTGTATCATGCCACTAGGGCATCCTCTTCCCCCATCAGAATCGGAACCACCCGTGGATGTAGCATAGAAATGTGCTCCCATGCCTAGATATGAAGAAGTGTCACACCGGCCCCCAGCGCTCGGCCATCCATATACGCGTACTCATGAAAATCCCTATAGAGTGAAGCCAGAAGGACGGGCCCCCATGCAAACTGAACTGGCCTATCTCGGACCATCCTCTCCCAGCAGTATCCCTAGCTCGGACTGAAATACCACCCTCGTCGGTCTGGGGCAACCAAACTCGAAATGATCGCCGCAATGGCCCAGCGGAAGGGAGGTGCTATAACTCTGTATCTCTCTAGCTCAATCTACCCCTCACAGTAAATAATGTCTCGAGTGGCGAGGACTCTGGTGCAGCAATCGTGACCCTCCTCCATATCGTAGATCACCCAGTGGCCATGAATGGGCAATCATAGTATGCGCTAGACATCCTCCAATGTGACAGTCACCTCGCCAGTGGGAAGATGAAACGATGACGTCTCGCTATGCCACCGCTCTACTAGCATTGATAGCATCCCTAGGTGTGTGCGCACAGGTGCTACATACACAATATGCCATAGTCCTACAGCTCTCAGTCGATCTTGGTCTCTGTCACTAAAATCCCATAGGACACTCGCAAAATCCCGTGACCGATGCTCCTGCGAATAAAGCTCCCTAGGCCTGTCCTGCATCAGAGAAAGTCAGCATGTTAAAATTTTTGGAAAAATCCTAACCTAACGCTCCAGGCTCATTTCCAATGGCGCAATTTGTGAAGGCGTCGTAGTTTGAGTTTCCTCAAACTCTGACGCTGGACCCAAAATTTAGCTAAATCAAGCCACCACGACACAATTTAACACCCAGCGTCACAATTTGCATGAAAAGAGCACCGCCATGGCGCACTTTGTCCAAACTGGCTCGCCGAGTCCGAGCTGAGCTCGAGCCCAGCGGCGGAGTTTCTAAACTCCAAATTGCACCGCTGTGGCGCTAAACAGCACTACTGCGATGCAAAAGGGTAATTAGCGGTGCAATTTAAACATCGAGCGGTGCTATAATAGCGCCACTGGAGGTGAGCTCATCTTTAAACATGTAATAAATGCGTTAAAATAAAAAAATGAAGCTTCAGTTAGGGTCACATACTGGGGCACCGATGCCAGGTGGCCCCTGGTAGGTCCGAACTCGGTCAAAAATGTGTAGAGGAAGTTGTCATTGCGCCATATCATCAGGAGGTCAGAGCTCGAATCTCAAGGTTTGCTAGTGGAGGTGTGCAAAAATGACTTGAAAGTGACTCCTCGGACCCCTTTTAGCCTTAAAAATTAGGGTTTTTTGACCCTCTAGGGCTGTCCTGCTAGGGTTTCGGTCCCCCAAACCTATTTTCATCCGTTTGAGGCTTGTTTTTCATCATCTTATTGCATGTAGACATGTTTTTATCCTTCCGGACCCCCTTCGAACCTGTTCGGTACTTGGTCACCTTTTTTTGCAAGATCACCCAAAAAATTGAAATTTTCGTCCGATCTCTCAAGGGGGCATTATAATGGCATGTTTTCTCTCACCATGCAGCAGTGGGGAAAGTTTTTAAATATCAATTTTTTTTGGCTTTGATTGAGATCGTTTATTCTTTGAACCAACGCAACAAGTGCATTGCTTCAAAGAGGGGCAAAATGTAGACATAAAAAATATATTGATTGACATCGTGCATCTGATCCTGACTTACTAACATCGTTTCTTCCTAAATCATCCCTCGATCTAACCATTTAATAAAATTCCCCTATCTGATTAAATTCATCAATATCCTCTCTTGGTTAAATAAATCACTTTATCTGAATCAATCATTTCTCTTGTTAATTAAATCAATCCATCTAATCTAATTATCCCTATTTAATTAAATAATCAATTTATTTGATTAAATCTCTAATGTCTATCCATTAAATTAAATAAATTAAAACCTTATTTGATTTAATCTAACACCATCCCTTTTAATTAAATAAATCAAAATCTTTATTTAATTAGCCTCTTATCATATTCCTCTCTTATCGATTTAAATAAATCCATAAATCTAAGTCAAATAAGTCACATCATCTAATCTCCGTTAAATTAATTAAACCCTTGATTAATTTAACCTCATCTCATGTCACATCCTCTAGATAATGCAAGTTGCACATGAAAATAGATTTAATTCATTTATTAAATCTCTATTTTTTCCTCAAGGCATCTTTTGGAATATTCTCTCAATTTGAATTCAAAAATTCCAAGTCAACATGTACATCCAACAAGGCATTTAAAACCTCTTACATGTCCTTTGCCTTGAGCCAAGTGGCATTTATTGCATTTTCCTTCCCTCTTACATGTCATTTCAACAAATTTGAATTTCAAATATTGGCATTTATTGGCACAAACCCCAAATCTTGCACAACCATCATCCATTCATAGCTTGACAAGTGGCACCATATCATTGGATGCATGTTAGTCCCACTTGGCTCAAATTTGGGCATTCATCCATCTTGAAATCCTATAAATGAAGAGCTCCTCTCCTCATTTTATCATCCACAATCCAAGCAAAGTTACCATGCTAAAATACTTAGCCATTTCCATCCATCATTCAAATTCTTAGCTAGGCTTTTTGCAGATTTGGCTTGGAGTTCTCATCTTTGGTCAAAGTGGATCAACATCATCTTCAACACATCAAGATTTCATCATAGGGATTGGGAAAGGGCCAATTTTCACATCAAATTGGCACCAATTCCCCCATGGGATCAAGTGTTTTCCAATTAAATTAGGATTAAATCTAGTTTTTTATCATTTTCTTTGTGTTTTTCATTATTTTCATTCCTAGTTTGATTTGTAAATGGATTTCATGGGGAATCCTTCTTTTAGCTTGTAATTCCTTGTCTAACTCGTTATTTCATGTTGTTTTATAGGTACTAGGAAAATGGTTCGCACAACATGAATAAGTGAAATGATAAATGTGCATGAGAGAGAGAAACTAGTCATTGCTTGGAATGACTGGTTTAGGTTGCATTGTCTCATCCTCTGCTATCCTGAGCTACTTGTCCTTTCCTACCTCTATATCGCTCCCAGTCCTGCATTTGGAAAAATAAATGGTGTTAGAGAAATGCTCTAAGAAATGAAAGGTTTCAATCATACATGACCATACACCTATCCGTATATATACTAATCTCTAAAAATGCATTAAACAAGTGATGCATACTTTAGCTATCCCAGAAAATCAATAAAGTTATCAAACACACCTAAAATATGCATGTTTTTTTTTAAACATTTGCTTCATGTGCAGATACAGGAAAGGAATTGTTATTTTTATCTGGTTTTAAGCACGTGGAGTAAATGTGGCTCCCACAAGGGTTGAGCCCAACGTTTTTTTTTATGAGCTTTCAAAAGGGTATAGAAAGGTACTTCTTTTCTTTATGACTTGATCAAACAACTATATATCATCTATGATAGTGAGTTTTAAGTCACTGTCATGGGTGACACATACCTATTTAAAGTAATCATAAAGATTGCAGACATGTCATACATCAAAATTAATTTAGCAAATACACATAGCACTTTTCAAGAATGGTCATCTTTCATATCCGTGTGATAGTCATGTAATGGTATAGAATGTTGCCATGCATAGCTCTTATGAAGAGGTTATGATGAAGCATACAATGCGTATTTAAAGATAATGAGAGTGCTACATTGACAACCTGAAATATTGATAACCTAAAAATAAATGAAACTACAGTAACAATAGATCAAATAATCCAACCAAAGGCATTCATGACACAGTGCTCAGTAAAGCATAAAGAAATCAAGCAGTGAGCGGCCTTCAAAGGAGGAACAATCACATCTTCTAGTTATAGGAGCATATAAGGAAAATATCATTAAATGAATGAACAATGATAGTTGAAAGATGCTAAAGCTTAGCAATACAATCCTCATGACTGTAATCATGACAATGCATGATGTACAACAATATTATAATAGAGAGCTGATTTCAAGCAACAGATACAATGCACTTAAGACAACATGGAAGAAAATATAAAGAAGTCACAGTGATTGTTAAGTTTTTAATTCTTCGAAGCCATATTATAGCTTGAGAAAAAGAACCTACAAGCATGGATTCTTTGAAACACCTCATTGGTGTTTTCCAGGTATCGACATGTCATTTCTTCAAAATTTGATGAACTTTTTTTTTAAAGAAAATCAAGCACAAAGAAACCCTTGAACACATCAACAAAAGTGATAAGAGACCATTATGAATATGAAGCTACACGAGAATATTAAATGAAACCGTGGCATATAGAAATTTTTGGCAACCATTTCAATCAAGACCGAACTTTGAGAGGTGTAGATACAAACCCTTGATGGGTTAACTTTTTTTTCAAGAGAAACAATTAGCCCTCAGTAGCATATAAAGCAAAGTAGAATTTACCCTGTTAAAAGGCCTTTAAACAAATAATGAGGCCATGGCCGTGGAAGGATTTTTAAATACAAGAAAATCAAATACCCAGATAGCTGGGGTGTTCAAAGGTTCAGAAATGAGGAGTTTAATATAAACCCTCCATGGTTATAAAAGCCTGAAGATCAAACTTTTGACAGTTTTACACAAAAGAAAAACCCTTAGCTCAACAGTGGAGGTCGATGGCATTCCAGATGGAGCCTATAAGGAAAATGAATAAATGAAAGTCACAGAGGAAAATAATCAATGAGTCAAAAGGTATATGCCGTGACTTTTAAAAGCCCAGTCTACAAAGAATGAAAATATTTATACTCATTTTTGTTTTCAAAATTCTTTCCTCTGTATTTTGTGAAGAGAAGAGCCAATACAACATGAAATTCGCCATGAAATGCTACGATTGTGCTCTGTGAATCATGACCATTAACAGGAAACTATGGTGAATAGAAATTCATGATGAAACTTCCAGCTGTCACCACCCAAAACACAAGGAGAGCATCTAGGGGCTAATTTAGTGAGTTTTTATCTTGGATATGGTCTTGCATGACTTTTTCAACCAACATGAGCTCTTTTTGAGTGGATTTGAGTGCTAGATTTTAGGCTTTGTGAGTGCTTACGAAAATAAGGTTTCTAGAACCTTGTTTTGGGGAGCAAGTTAGAGCTTGGCTACTTAGCCATTTTTGTGGCTCATTTGTAAGGCAGTTCTGATTATGCAAATTTTCTGAAGATTGTGACTAGTATAGTCCTTTGCAACAGTTTTTGAGAATTTTTTGTAACTCGGTCTATTGGAATATGGAATACAGAAATTACTTTGGAAACTAGAGTTAGTCTTGTCTTATCTTCATTTTTCTTATGATTTTAGTACATTGTCAAGTGATTAACAAAGTTAATTGTGAAATTTTCTCATTTTCCTTTTAATTTTGTCTCATATATCATGCCTTTTCTCAAGTGGGACTATGCAGGTTATGAATTGTGCTTATTAAGCTTGCATTTGAACTTTTAAAGTTGTGGAATTCATCTTTCCTTCTTGAAAACATATGCAGATCGAGCCTTTTCATGAAATATTTATGCATAAGCCTATGAAATTTATGTTATGAAAGATGCAGTAACTATCATCAGTTTTCCCAGTGTTTGTTAATCTATTTGTTTCATTATTCCTGTCAGTTTGGTGTATCACCATAGGAAATAATTTCTACCATTTATGTTTTTCTTTAGTAACCTTCTCCCTTTTCCTTAAAAAAATTAGTAGATTAGGTGATATTATCAACATAGGAAGTCAGCCTTCTCTGAAGGTTGACCTCTGCTTATAGGTAACCCATAGCTTTAGAGTTCTTCCCATGTTACATTGAAATGTTGAACATCAGGTTTAACAGAGTGCACTTTCAGTAGTTAACAATTTTGGCGCACCTGGTGGGACAAGTTCCACATTATATTGTTGGTTTGGTATGCAACCAACAAGTTTCAGACCTTGCAGAAGTTATTTTAGCATACTTGGTGACTCCGTGAAGTGAAAGAACAATAGAGTTAGTGTTGTCACATCTTATGAGAAGAGTACAAACATGAAGTTCCTGAGAATTCAAGTTTTTGCAACTGTCACCACCCAAAAGACAAGGAAGAGCAAAAAAAAGAGTACCTCCTTCTAAGAGAGTATAGTCTACACCACCTGGTGTTAGACGAAAAATTGCATTTTCACCACCAAGGAGGAGAGGAGGACCATCTAAAAAATAGACTGAGAATCGTTCAGCCTCACCTAGCCTTAGAACAGAAAGGTCTCCTTCAAGCAGTCCAGTTGCATTCGCTAGTCATATAGGTTTTGCAACATTTTCATCTTCAAGTTCTATTGCTGCAACAAGTTCATTAGTTGTTCTTACACATTTGAATTCACCTCAGCCACCTCCAATGGTTGTAGCCAAAAATCAGCCTTTTGTACCATTTAATGGAGGCAGTCCATTAAATTTGGCACAACATAATGATATACCAGTGGCAGCTTTGAAGAGCTTGCCAATTTTCACTGGGGAAGATCAGACTACCCCAATTGAACATATACAAGAGGTGGCTTCATTATGCGGAGTTCATCACATAAATCAAGAGGATGTTGCAGTGAGATTGCTAGCTACATCACTAAAAGGAAAAGCGTTGCAATGGTATAGGGGTTTAGCAATAGGCTCAATCGCAACTTGGGACAAATTTGGAGACAAGTTGCATAAACAGTTTCAAGATAAGTCTGATAACTTGTCTTTGGTAGAACAACTTACAACTATAAAGAGAGCCCCTCAGGAGAAAATGATGGATTTCAATTTCTGTTTTCAAAGAACATGGGATAGGATTCCTGCTATGGTGAGGCCTTCACCTGAATATTCCTTCCTATATTATCTTAGAGCTATAAATAGCGATATATCAGTTTTAATACAGTCAATGGGAGGAGTGTCTTTGTCGAATGCTTATGAAGTAGCAATCAGAGCTGAAAATAGCCTAATACAAGTTGGTAAACTTGCTCCTAGGCCACCAATGCCTATATTTCCATATATTCATTTGAATATCCCTTTGCAGATACCACCTTTTGCACCTTTACCACCTATTCCAATAATATCAGTTGTTTTTCCAGCTGCTGTAACATAAGAAACTATTGTCTCAAGTTCTTCAAATGAGTTACAGGAGATCAAAAGTTTATTATAGACTTTTGGTAACAAGCTTGTGAGTTTGGAAAAGCAACAATCGTATAACAAGCCTTATCAACGGCAGAATTCAGGTCAACAATAGCAATATCAAGGTAATAGATAGGCTTATCAAGGCAACTACCAAGGCCCAAGGCAGAATGTGAACACAAGACCTTTTCAGGCTTATGCTCCAGCACCTGTTAGTGTAGTTAAGGATCTTGTCCCTATTCAGAACAACTTGGTAGTAGATTATGAGTGGTGCTACCCTTGCAACCAACCTCACAATCAAGCCACTTGCTCAAATAGACTCATTAATCAAGCACTTATGGTACAAAATGCTTCAAGTTCACAGCAAAATGCACTCAATGATGCACCTCCACAACACCAAGATCAACTTACAAATGAAACTACCCTACTTAACTAGCAAGGTGAAGAATTATGTGGATTGAATGTAGATAATTCTCCAGTTGCAGGTAACACAAGGGCAAATAAAAGAGCTTTTGAACTTGATCAAGTAGCTAATAAAGGAAAAGCAACAGCTGCAGAACCATCTACATCTCAAGTAACTCGTGTTTTGCAAAGAAATCAGCAACTCCCAGTCAAGGAGCAGCCACACTTGCAAGTTGATCATGCTTGCATAAAGGTACATCATAAAGCAAACCCAGCTGTACCTTATAATATTATTGATAATATGAAAAAGATGAACGTAACGATGTCTATGTGGGATTCATTAGCTATTCTAGGTCAAAAAGACATGTTATAGTCAGCCTTGTTAAATCTAAAAATGTCTAATGAGTCTGAGTCTCCAATAGGTCAAGTTAGAGTTGTATTAACAAATGATCCTCAAGAAAATGATAAACAACCCAGCAAAGGGGTAGGAAAAGACATCAAACCACCTCCATTTTACGTGTCTATAATCATAGGTGATAAGTTAGTTTACAACTGTATGGTAGACAGTGGAGCTAGTAGCTTCGTTATGCCAAAGCAAATTGCTGAAAAATTTGGACTAAAGTATCAGCCTTTAGAGAAAGGAGTGATTCAATTGGATGGTACCTCTATTAATACATTAGGTGTTATTAAAGGTTTGAGTCTTACCCTTCATGCTTGTCCAAACTTTTCAGTTCCTTAGGACATATGCATTATAGATCTTCCACCTTCTTTGCTTTGTGTCTCTCAAGAGACTTTACAACTAAAATAGGAGGCTATGTGTCAGCTGATTGGTCACATATGTTGTTTAGAACTAGATATGGAACCAAAGTTACCATTAAATCTGAAAAGTTGGCCAAAGATCACATTGAGCCATATAACCCAAGTCCTATCAACATTGTTCCTACTGCTGCAGTCACAAATTGTGTTGTTTTTACTGACAGTGAGCTGGCTACCGCTCAAGAACTTCAAGCAGAAGTTGTTCCTGATGTGTTGTTACATGAATGGGCAACTGAAAATGTCTTGGACAGTCCTAAAGATCTTATTCAAGATGTCGATATGGGTAATTATGTGATGCTTGAACCTGATGCAGAGGTTCCAAACCTTGAAAAAGGTACAGATCAGTTGTTACAATAGCAAAATGAACTTTGGGAAATGTTTTTTGATGGTTCCAGAAGCAAGAATGGAGTAGGTGGAGGTGCAATGTTTGTTTCTCCACAGGGTGATAAGTACTTTTTAGCTTTTCGCTTTGCTTCCACATGTTCTAACAACATTGTTGAGTATGAAGGACTCATTCAAGGCCTTGAGTGGGCAAGGAGAAGAGGAATTAACTGTTTGAAAGTCTATGGAGATAGCGAATTGATAGTTAACCAGGTTAGAGGCCTGAATGTTGCCAAGAATGATGCCTTGAAGTCTTACAGAAACACAGTATGGAACATAATTGAATAATTTAATGCCTTCAATCTCATTTCTATTCCATGAAATCAGAATAAGCATGCTGATAGACTTGCAATAATTGGAGCATAGTTTGATATCCCAGGTGATATCAAAAAAGATAAAATACAACAGTATGTAAAAGTTGTTATCAGGCCATCAATTCCTAATAACAACATCAACTGGCAGGTATTTGAAAGTGATGAGCAGATTTTAACCTTTCTGCTCCAAGAAGATCAATTTTCTGTAGTGAACCAGGAAAAGATTAAACAACAGTATGATGATCAAGTGATATAGCTGAAGACAAATAAACTTCCCAAAGGACTAGTTACTTTGGATTCCATATTCAATACTAATGATCAGCTTAAGAAAAACAAAGTCAACATTCAAGTCAAAGAAGATCATTATGAAGAAGGGGAAATCTTTAAAGGTAAGCTTCTCAAATTAGGAAAAATCTATTCAGCTGAAGATAGAAAAGCTTTTATTACTTTATGCCAAGAGTATCATGATGTTTTTGCTTGGCAATATTCTAATTTAAAAGGGTTTGATCCTCATATTGCACAACATACAATTGAGTTAGAGCCTGGTGCTAAACCTGTTAGACAAAAATAGAGACCTTTGAACCCCAAGCTTGAAACTTTAATGATCAAAGAGCTGACCAAGTTAGTTGAGGGGGGTATTGTATTTCCGATTAAACACACATCCTGGGTTTCTAACCTGGTTCTGGTTAGAAAAAAGAATGGGGAGATAAGATTATGTGTAGATTTTAGAGACCTTAACAGAGCGTCTCTAAAAGATCATTATCCTTTACCGTCTATGGAATAGATTCTCCAAACTGTTGCTGGTTCAGAGAGATTTTCTCTTCTGGATGGATATTCTGGTTATAACTAGATTCTAGTCAAAGAGGAGGATCAATATAAAACAAAATTTACAAAAAAATGGGGCACTATGGCCTACAAGAGAATGCCTTTTGGTTTATCTAACACTGGTGCCACCTTTCAACGTGCCATGGATATGGTGTTTCAGAGTTTAATTCAAAAATTTCTGCTTGTTTACTTAGATGATATAACAGTATATTCCAAGAAAGTAGAGGAACACTTATCACATCTCAAGAAAGTTTTTGAAAAATGCAAAGAATATGGAATATCTCTCAATCCTAAAAAGAGTATTTTTGCAGTTCATGAAGGTAAGCTATTAGGTCACATAGTGTCAAAGGATGGAGTTACCATTGATCCTGAGAGAGTCAAAGCTATACTTGAACTGCTGTTACCAAATCACAAGAAAGGAATGCAGAGCTTTTTAGGTAGAATGAACTTTTTGAGGAGGTTCATTCCCGATGTTGCAAATTTACTACAACCTTTGACTACCATGCTTAAAAAGAATGCAATTTTCAGTTGGACTAGAGAAGAAAAACGTAGTTTTGAAGAAATCAAGGAAGCTTTAGCATCAACCCCAACACTGGTAAATCCAGATTTCTCTAAAGACTTCTTTTTGTATGCTTTTGGCAGCATTAATTCAATTTTTGCTATGTTGGTTCAGAAAAATAATGACAATTTAGAACAGCCAATAGCTTTCTTTAGTCAAGGACTTGCTGATTATGAAGAGAAATACACATTTGTTGAGAAACATGTTCTTGCTGTGATCAGAAGCTTAAAGAAGTTTAAACCTCTAATCTCCAACAATAAAATTCATATTTTGGTTGCACACCCGAGTGTGAAAGAATTTCTATTGAATAAGGATCTAAGTGAGAAAAGAACAGGATGGATTACAAAAGTAATGGAGTTCGATGTTGACATCAAGATCACAAAACTTGTCAGAGGTAGAGGACTTTGTGAGCAGCTTGCCTCAACCCCTGAAGATGCACAAAAATCAGAATCAGAAGTTGTTTTAGTTAATGACAATGAAATTCAAAATGTTTCTTTTGCATTAACAGCAAGTTGGGTTCAAGAAATGACCCACTTTCTTCAAACTGGTGAATGTCCACCAGGTCTAGATAGAGAAAAATGAAGATACTTCCAATTACAATCAATTCCTTACATTCTCATTGACAATATTCTTTTTAGGAAAGATCTGAATGGTTTCTTGTTAAGGTGTATTGATACTAATCAAATAGGAAAAGTACTTCATGAGTTTCATGATGGAGTTTCAGGAGGTCATTTTGCTCCAAGGACAACTGCTTGGAAAATCATGAGAGCTGGTTACTACTGGCCCAAATTATTTAAGGATGCATATGCATGGTCAAGAAAGTGTGTTAAATGTGCTTTATTTGCAGGAAAAGAAAAACTCCTTGCTATTCCTTTACATCCAATCTAGGTAGAGTAGCCCTTCATGAGATGGGGCATTGACTTCATCTGATCTATTAATCCACCTTCCAGTGCTAGTCACAAGTGGATGCTTACAGCCATAGATTATTTTACATGGTGGATAGAAGCAATAGCTTTGAAAGAAGCCAATGAATCTTCCATTCTGAGCTTTTATGAAGATATAGTCACCAAATTTGGAGTTCCTGACTCCATTATTTCTGATAATGCTCTTGCATTTATTGGGTTAAGAGTTACAGATTGGGCTGTTAAATATGGAATTCATTTGAATACCTCCTCTGATTATTACCCACAGGGTAACGGTTTATCAGAAAGTACAAATAAAAATTTGATCAGAATCATTAAGAGGACCATGGATGAAAATCTAAGGATTTGGCATACTACATTGAAATCTGCACTTTGGGCAGATAGAATAACCCCTAAAAGATCAGTTGGTAATTCACCATATGTACTTGTTTATGTAAAAGAGGCCAGATTACCTTTATCTGTAGAGCTTCCAGCTCTAGACATTGTTCACCAATTGGAAACGTTTGAAGAACAGGACCCAATTTCTGTAAGATATGCAAAGCTCATGGAGCTTGAAGAAACAAGAGACAAAGCAATGAAAACTTTGGAGTATCATCAAATCCAAACAAAGAAAACTTTTGATAAGAAAGCTACAACCAAAGTTTTCAAGGAAGCTGATATTGTTCTCAAGTGGGATGTGCTAAAGAGTGGACCAAGCAAGCATACAAAGTTTGATCATTTATGGGTAGGCCCATTTATTATTATTGAATGCAAGGAGCATAATGCATTCCAGCTATCAAACATGGATGGAGAAATGTTACCAATCCCAGTTAATGGGATTCACCTCAAACATTTTTTTGAGGTATGACTTATCATTATACATATTAGGTTAGGTTTTATGCTTTCAATAAGTGTTGCTGCACTTTAGTTCAATTGCTATTTCATTTCCCTAGGTGTTGTTCCAGCATAGTTTAGTAGTTTCCCTTATGCATTTCTCATTTTCAATAAGTTTCCAAGTTGTCTGATCTGTTCTGATGAGTTACAAGCCATGTACAAAACTGCTTCTGGTCTATTTCTAGGTTTTCCTAATGACTCCATGCCTAATGAAAGATTCTAGGCTACTGGTTTTTATGTTTAGCAGGAAAACATCCAGCAAATGTCGCCAAAAATGTTACCTGATTTTTACCTACAGGATCAATCAAGAAGAGCCATCTATATTTAAAAATGAATGGTACATTTTTAGCCTCCCTATGTTACATTCAATTATACAAATGAAGCAAATTTACAAGATTACAAGAACGCAAAATTATTACATTCATACAAGTAAATTAAACATAGAAAGATTGTACAAATATTTCCTAAAAAATGTAATCTTTATTGAATGTGATAATGTACATGTGTCTCACACAGCAAGCCGTGTGATTGACTTACTCATTTGATACAAATAGAGAAAACTATATACATGAATAAGTGAAATGATAAATGTGAATGAAAGAGAGAAACTAGCCATTTCCTGGAATGACTGGTTCAGGTTGCATTGTCTCGTCCTCTGCTGTCCTGAGCTACTTGTCCTTTCCTAGCTCAGTGCCGCTCCCAGTCCTCCATTTAGAAAAAAGCAATGGTGTTAGAGCAATGCTCTAAGCAATGAAAGGTTTCAATCATACATGAACATACACCTATCCATATATATACTAATCTCTAAAAATGCATTAAAAAAGTGATGCATACTTTAGCTATCCCAGAAAATCAAAAAAGTTATCGAACACACCTAAAATATGAATTTATTTTTTTAACGTTTGCTTCATGTGCAGATACAGGAAAGGAATTGTTATTTTTATCTGATTTTAAGCACGTGGAGTAAATGTGGCTCCCACAAGGGTTGAGCCCAGTGTGTTTTTTGATGAGCTTTCAAAAGGGTATAGAAAGGTACTTCTTTTCTTTATGACTTGATCAAATAGCTATATATCATCTATGATAGTGAGATGGGTGACACATACATGTTTAAAGTAATCATAAAGAATGCATACATGTCATACATCAAAATGAATTCAGAAAATTAACATAGCACTTTTCAAGAATGGTCATCTTTCATATCCGTGTGATAGTCATGTAATGGTATAGAATGTTTCCATGCATAGATCTTATGAAGAGGTTATGATGAAGCATACAGTGCGTATTTAAAGATAATGAGAGTGCTACATTGGCAACCTTAAATATTGATAACCTAAAAAGAAATGAAACTATAGTAACAATAGATCAAATAATCCAACCAAAGGCATTCACGACACAGTGCTCAGTAAAGCATAAAGAAATCAAGCAGTGAGTAGCCTTCAAAGGAGGAACAATCACATCTTCTAGTTATAGGAGCATATAAGGAAAATATCATTAAATGAATGAACAATGATAGTTGAAACATGATGAAGTTTAGCAATACAGTCCTCATGACTGTAATCATGACAATGCATGATGCACAACAATATTATAATAGAGAGTTGATTTCAAGCAACAGATACAATGCACTTAAGACAACATGGAAGAAAATATAAAGAACTCACAATGGTTGTTAAGTTTTTTATTCTTCGAAGCCATATTATAGCTTGAGGCAAAGAACCTATAGGCGTGGATTCTTTGAAACACCTCATTGGTCTTTTCTAGGTATCAACATGTCACTTCTTCAAAATTTGATGAGTTTTTTTTTTTAAGGAAAATCAAGCACAAAGAAACCCTTGAACACATCAACAAAAGTGATAAGAGACCATTATGAATATGAAGCTATAGGAGAATATTAAATGAAACTGCGGCCTGTAGAAATTTTTGGCAACCATTTTAAGCAAGACCAAACTTTGAGAGGTGTAGATACAAACCCTTGATGGGTTAAGTTTTTTTTCAAGAGAAACAGTTAGCCCTCATTAGCATATAAAGCAAGGAAGAATTTACCCTGTTCAAAGGCCTTTAAACAAATAATGAGGCCATGGCCATGGAAGGATTTTTAAATACAAGAAAATAAAATACCCAGATAGCTGGGGTATTCAAAGGTTCAAAAACGAGGAGTTTTATATAAACCCTCCATGGTTATAAAAGCCTGAAGATCAAACTTTTGACAGTTTTACAGAAAATAAAAACCCTTAGCTCAACAGTGGAGGTCGATGGCATTCCAGATGGAGCCTATAAGGAAAATGAATAAATTATAAAGCAAAGCACCATCTCTTCATAAATATCAGAATAGAAAAATAGATGCCAAAGTTCTTACAAATTGAAGGAGGTGGTTCCTCAAGGGTTTCAAGCATAGTTTCTATGGCAACCAGGCAAGAGAAAGTCACAAAGGAAAATAATCAATGAGTCAAAAGGTATATGTCACGGCTTTAAAAAGCCCAGTCTACAAAGAATGAAAAGATTTATACTCAGTTTTGTTTTCGAAAGTCTTACCTCTGTATTTTGTGAAGAGAAGAGCCAATACAGCATGAAATTCACCATGAAAGGCTACAATTGAGCTCTGTGAATCATGACCATTAATAGGAAACTATGGTGAATAAAAATTCATGATGAAACTTCTAGTTGTCACCACCCAAAACACAAGGAGAGCATCTAGGGGCTAATTTATTGAGTTTTTATCTTGGATATGGTCTTGCGTGACTTTTTCAACCAACATGAGTTTTTTTTTAGTGGATTTGAGTGCTAGATTTTAGGCTTTGTGAGTGCTTACGACAATAAGGTTTCTAGAACCTTGTTTTGGGGAGCAAGTTAGAGCTTGGCTACTTAGCCATTTTTGTGGCTCATTTGTAAGGCAGTTCTGATTATGCAAATTTTCTTAAGATTGTGACTGGTATAGTCCTTTGCAACAGTTTTTGAGCATTTTTTGTAACTTAGTCTATTGGAATATGGAATATAGAAATTCCTTTGGAAACCAGAGTTAGTCTTGTCTTACCTTCATTTTTCTTGTGAGTTTAGTGCATTGTCAAGTGATTAACAAAGTTAATTGTGAATTTTTCTCATTTTCCTTTTAATTTTGTCTCATATATCATGCCTTTTCTCAAGTGGGACTATGCAGGTTATGAATTGTGCTTATTAAGCTTGCATTTGAACTTTAAAGTTGTGGAATTCATCTTTCCTTCTTGAAAACATATGCAGATCAAGCCTTTTCATGAAATATTTATGCATAAGCCTATGAAATTTATATTATGAAAGATACAGTAACTATCATCAGTTTTCCCAGTGTATGTTAATCTATTTGTTTCATTATTCCTGTCAGTTTGGTGTATCACCATAGGAAATAGTTTCTACCATTTCTGTTTTGCTTTAGTAAC
Source organism: Sequoia sempervirens (assembly GCA_007258455.2). Lineage (NCBI taxonomy): Eukaryota > Viridiplantae > Streptophyta > Pinopsida > Cupressales > Cupressaceae > Sequoia > Sequoia sempervirens. Next base: position 646,726,678 of record VDFB02193867.1, on the reverse strand, counting down.
CTTCTCCTTTTTCCTTACAAAAATAGTAGTTTAGGTGATATTAACAACATAGGAAGTTGACCTTCTCTAGAGGTTGACCTCTACTTATAGGTAACCCACAGCTTTAGAGGTCTTCCCATGTTACATTGAAATGTTGAACATAAGGTTTAACAGGGTGCACTTTCAGTAGTTAACACTACCCCCAATATTTTACAATATAAAAATAGACTCTTTTGTCTTATCCCTATTTTGTCCTCTAGTCTATTTTATCCTTTAGCTACTTTTAGCTTTTTTATCTATTTTAGAAAATAGTCATCATCTATAATAGGTTTTCTAGCCTCCTTTTGTGTTGTTGCATACTCCACGAACTTACCAATCACAACCAACAAGTTTTTTTCTTTGAAAAGACCAGATTTAGAGATTTGGAAGGCTACTCTTTTAAATCTTTTCATTATTTGGTCTCGATATTTGGTGCACTTTGGTGTAGCTTTGATTATTTGCTCCGATTTGGTGAAGGTTCTTGCAATGAAATCCATAAAATCCGGTAACAACGTGTCGCCAACCCCTTGTTCTATTTTCTTGTGGAATTCTCACTTGATAGCCTCTAGATCCAACTCCAAGGCAGGCATCTCATAACCAGTCATCATCTTTAAATAATCATTGTTATCCACCTAGTGTTCCACAATCCATTCATGATCAGCTTCTAACTCTTGCAAGGGCCTTTCCAAAATTTCTTTTTGTATTCAAAATTTAGTTGCCAGGCCTTGACTAGCGAACGATCCTCCTTAGGAAATGTAGTCCTTTTCCTAGGTTTCTCGGGACAGTTTGAGGATGCTCTCCAACTTAAGATAAGTGATCCTATATAACTCAAGGGACTCCTTGTAGATATCCATTACGTCTCCCACTTCCTTCTATAAAAATAAAAAATTCATTGTGCATTCTAGTTGCATCAAGAATGCCTATATCACCATTATAAATCACCTTTTTGAACCAGTCTAAGGTAGAAGAGGTCCAATTCTTCATTCTTTCCATTTTATTTGCCTCCTCTTTTGAGAGCAAGGTTGGTTTGAGTGATTCCATTGGGGATTCCTCTCCTTATGAGGTCCACTATTTTATGAAGGCGGTCAACTTCGCGACCTATGTTTTCAATTCATCCTTTGTAGATTGATCTTTATTCATTTGTTAGAGGATAGTGGACACTGACCCCTAGAATTCATCTATTTTTTGGAATTAGGTTGCGAGACCTAGATTGATGGTGGATATTTGATAATCCCTACCCTTGATGGTGTATGCATCTTTACCAATGGTGGGGGTAGCTACTTGCAATGTCCTGGACCCAAAAAAATCAATTGTGATATGAGATCTAATCTTTGGGTTCTTCTACTTTCGATTCTTCACTTGTGCTCTGTCCATTATGGCTTTCAAAAGGTCCTTGGGATCAACAACTATGGGAGCCTTTCTTTTCAATTTTTAGTCAAGCCATGAGCGGACTTTCATTTGATTTTTTTGGGATTCATGATCCCTCCCCTCTTCCTGTTCCTTCAAAGGCTCATTCTCTTCATCCCTAGGAGCCTCTTCATCATTTCTTTCTTCCTCATCTGGCTCCTCTTCTTGTATATCCTTTCCTTTGTCAGGCTCAATAGTTTCTACATCCTCCTTAATTTTTTCTTCTTGTGCTGCCTTCTTATCTTCTTAATGTTCAATTTCAATCCCCTTCTCGGGCTCAACACTTCTTTCTTCTACATTCTCCTCTTCTTTTTGGTCTTTCTCTCCCTCTTCGGGTGCTTCTTCATGTTGTGGACCCTCATCTTGGCTAGTTCCTAGCAGCTCATCAATTATCTTCACATCAATATCCATACCAATTTTCCTTTCCTTGGGGTTTTCTTCCTCATCCTTGTACTCTTAGGGTTGTTCCTATTGTGCCTATAGCACACACGCCCTATTCGGAACAGGGACCCTCTCTTTTCGCTTTTCCAAATCACTTTTTCCTTTGCCTCATTTTGTGTGCCCCCTATTTTGAATCCTACATGGTCAAGGATTCTTAGAGGTACCATCTTAAGTTGAAAAAGTTTCACCACCTTCAAAATTTTCAAGTCTTTGGTCTCTGCAGAGTCCCTTTGGCAGTTTTCCTTAGAACTTCAAAACTTCCATCCTTCGCCCTTTGCGGGTCCGCTTTTGTGGGCCACCCTATGCAGAATTCCATCCTTCCTTTGTCATCCTTGTGGTGGCTGAGTTGGCACGTCCACCTACTTTGTGGGATCCACAGCCTCTATTATTGTTTCCTTTGCCGACCTGCCAGACAACAAACAGCTAGGTGCCGCCCACCCTATGGGCTCTGTGGTTCCCACCATCGACTATTTCAAAATCTACGTTCACCAATCCCACCCGCCACCATACTAGAATTTATTGCAGACATTTAATGCCTTAAAATCTATAAATAGCAGTCTTGATGGGTCATTTTCACCAACATTCTTCCTGAAAAGTTGTTAGAGCCCTCCAACTTCCACCACCTCTGTGTCCATGTGGTCTCTCTAACGTTCAAGTTTCACAATATTTAGCTTCTTCATGAGTTCTTGTGGGCCTGCTGGGTAGGATTTCCACCACCACCCTTTTGATGGTTTTTCTTTGAAATTTGTAAATTTCTTAAAATCTTAAACAAAGAAACCTTCAAAACTTTTTGGACAACCTCATGGCGCACAAACCCCATAAATTAGAATTTGAAAATCCTTTGAAATTCATCCCTGAGGCACATGCAGAACTTGCCTTCCCCATCACCATTCTTGACCAGGGAAATTGAACCCTTGTATACTATATGACCTTCCTCGCCATTGCCTTAACACTCCAATGATAAAATTTAAATAGCAGCAATCACCTCCGCCGGACCCGCTCATGAGGGTGGAAGCCCCCTCTTTGTCATCACCATTTAAACTTGATGAAAATCCTAAGCAAGATGAAAGTCCCTCAGCCCCCATGAGTCTACGAAGAAGGTTTCCACATGAAAATGGCCCCATCTATCTCATTATTTTCAATAGTTTCCTCACTACGACCTTCAGGCTTGCAGGCTCTTTCAGGTTCCGTCTGTCACCTGAACGCATCAATGAAATCCTTTTGCAGACCATCCTGAGTGGGTTTCCCTCATCGCTTCCTCGTAATTTATACATTCATCCCCAATGGTGATACCCTTAGTTCCTTTCGATGTGCAAGCCCCATGCTGTCGGATTCCATCCGACCCTTTGAGAAAAAAAAATTAAGTGTAAACCCATTGTGGGCTTCCATTCGTGGATCGCTGCCTAACACTCACCATTCCAAATGGCCTTGGTTCCCCTTCCGTCTGCCTTTCGGACTTCAGATTACCCACGTCCCTTTGAGTCTTGAAATGAAACAACCAAGTTTGGTGTTTGCGGACCCTCCATTTTGGGTTGCCACCTCTATGTGTCCACCATTTCAAACAGCCAATGATTTCCACCTTCCTGCTTCACAAGCCCTGATGTCGATTTCTCCCATAACATTCATTCAAACTCATTAAGTATAAGTCGCATACAGGTAGTTGCATGCAGGTGGCCACCTATGGGCTGCCATCCCGCTTTCACCATTCTTAGACTTCCAAGCCAAGCCTATTTCCCACTATGCAGAGTTTGACTTCCCTGATGCCATCCAACCAACACTAAACAAGTAACCTATGCTAATAACCTTTGCAGGCTCGACGGTGTGGATTTCTGCCCGCGGCCCACATCCCGTCTCCACCATCCAAATTTTTCATCCAACATCTTCCTATGGTTTCCCACCTACATCCTATTAAACAAATTAAACTTCAAAGCAGAGTTGACGCCGCCCTTCCTCGTTGTGGATCCCACATTGTGAGATGTTTTCTATGGGGTTCTGCCTTGACAGTGCCATTTCAAACGATGGAGCTCCTAAACGAAATAGACACCTTTGGCTTCTGCAACCTTTGGACCCGTATGACAAAATGCTTGAGCTATCACTTCTTGGACCTCACAAATGATCAAAAAAACATGTCTAAATGACTTGTGTCCTTCGTGGGCCCCATCATAACATATAAATATTGATGCAGGTGGCTCTATGCAGGCCGCCATGCCCTCTTCGCCCTCTGTCTGCAACTTCCTTCAAAACAGCTGCCAGCCCAGGGAGACCCACACCCCTAGGCTTGCATTGCCATATCTTCCCCAAACAAAACCCAAATAATGATACGAAAGGAATGTTATGATCTATAAGTGAAAAATTACTCGATCTAACATTGATTTTGCAAGATTTTACTAATTCTCCCCTTATTTTGCACATGGATATACTTATTGCTCCTTTGCTTGCAGGATTTATGGAATCAGCTGCAAGACCTTTAGGGGCATCCGTAGAGAGAGAAAAAGGGAATAAGTCCACCAAGGTACCAAGAGGGAAGAAAGAAAAAGATCAGATGAAATAAAAATTCCAGGGAGTAGAGGTTACCTCCAAGGTTACCAGAGAATGGTGTATAGTTACAAATACCAACTTGGGGCAGGTTGATTTAAATGAATTCAGATAGAGGGTTACTACCAAACCCACTACAGAAAATTTAAAGAGAATTAGGAAAAGTGGCTTGGCCAAGGCAGCTGGTTTCTCACCTACTCTTGTGGCTCCTGAGCTGCTGATGGCCTGCAGGGAGGCATATCAAGAGAAAACCAAAAGAATTGTCAACTACGATGGAAGAGTGTTGGCCAACTTGTCCTCCAAGTCTATAAGGAAAAATTTCCACATCCCCACCTTTGATCCAATGGAGGAAGCCACAAAAGAATATTCAAAAAGAACATGGAAAGTTGGCCCTCTAAGATGCAAGAAACTAATCAATCAATACTGGTTGAAAGAGAAGAGGGGAAACGCAAACAAAGTACCTCAAGAACTCTTCAGGAGTGATTTCCATGAAGATTACCATGATTTGGTAACCTTACTAAGCAGAGTCATGGGCATCCCAACTACTGCATACTTCCAAGACTAGATGTTTTATTTTATAGAAGAGATTATTAGGGGGAAGACCAAGTTCAACTGGGCAGAAATGATTAGCAACTGCTTGCATGAGTAGTTTGTAGCAGTGAAAAGGACCTCTAAATTTTACATGACATCTTACTTGGTCTATCTTCTAGCTGACCCTGTTCCATATAGAGGACTATTTGTGGCATAGAACCCAACCCTGGGGAGAGAGATGAAATTCTATGATAGGCATCTGCAACTCCAATATTGAAACTTCAAGAAAGATTATTGTAGGGTAAATGATGCCTTTATCAAGCACATCATCAGACTTTTCAGAGGAGACTTTGAAAGAAGAATCACACATAGTGCCCATGCATTCATCTGCCAGTTCAGATTCTTATTTATCCAATTTCCCAAATCCACCTACATTAGAACTGAGGACTCCTCCGAGAGGCCATATAAGCTTCCCAGATATCCAAATGATAGGTTGATCTTGCTAGAAATCTCCAAGCAGTTGCAGCACGTAAACATGCTCCTGAGTGACAAGCACAGGTCAGGCATTCCCTATCCTCTCACCTTCATCTAGGGAATGTATGCAATTCCTGCATCTTAGTGTGCAGAGTACTCTGAAAAGGAGATCATTGAATATAACTTGGAGCTCTACACTCCTCAACCAAGAATGGATCCATATGGAAAATTGAAGAAGATGGTCAGGAAAGAATATGCCCATTTTCACAATGTTGAGGATTTTTAGGCCAACTGCAAGGATGAAAAGGAAGTGTGCATGAGGCACTATATGTGCATGATGACGCACTTTTTTAAAATAGTCAAATTGTTCCCAGTGCCGAATCAAATTGTGGAGGATGAAAACATCGTCATAGATCTGAGATTTTATGTCGTTGCCAACCTCCCATTTCCCTTGATTGAATAGGACAAGGAGGAGGTCAATGACCTAGATATTCTATCAAAGCCAATAGAACATAGGAAAAAATTATGGATTGATGGGAAATTTGCTCAACTAAAGCTTCAAGGAGCAACTGTAACCTATGGTGAGCTCGAAGATGAGCTTGAGAGTGAAAATAATAGTGGGACCACTGCTTGCCTATCTGAAGAGACTCCAAAATCTCCTCCCACCACCAAGTCAAAGAAGAGGAAAGAGGTAGAACGCCAACCAAAACATAAGCTATATTCAAGGAAGGCTTCTAAGGGTGAGCCCTCAAAGAAAGTAAAGAAATTGGGAAAATTCACTGAGATTCCCATGATCCAAGAGGACCCACTCCATGAAGCCAAAGAAGAAGAGGTCAAGCAACCAAAATCTCCACCTATCATCTCTGCTTCTGTTGCCACCACCACTACCACTACTGTCACTCCTCCTCCAACTTCCTAGATATTTATCGCTTCCTCTCTTCTTGCGGTGGACATTTCAGTTCACCTTGCCTCCACCTCACATACCACACCCATTATGGTGAGGGATTCTTCTTCTACCACCACTTTTCCACTCTCATCTTCCTCCATGTCTCCATCAACAACTACTCCCTTAGCCTCTGCAACAATAGTTCCCACTCTCACTCTTCTAGAAGCTCTTGCTCGGCACATGCAAAAAAAACCTATGGAGCTCTCTAGAGTGTTAATGAACCTTGCAGTGTAGGCTTCCTTAGCTCAAGCTATGGTCGGTCTCCCTGCCCCCTCTCTCACCAAACCACTCAAAATGGAGATGACCATGTGGATATCTAAAGAGCTTGAAAGAAAAGAGAGGGAGGTGGCTAAAGAAATAGATGGGGAATTTGATGACTATCATGAGCATCCAGAACATTAGCACTTAGTCATTAATGAGGTGGTGCATGAAGAAGAAGAAACACAATCCTCTGAGGAAGATGTTGAAGACCTCGATGCCAAATATTTAGTGGAGACTTCCGACCAAGAACTTGAAGAAGAGTTGGCCCGACAACTCAAGGATGTCAGAGAGGAAGTTGAAAGATAGTCCTCTAAGGAAAAGAAAGAGACAAATGAGGAAATGGAGGTAACTATAGAACCTCCAACCAAGGAACAAGACAAAATCCCTCGCTATGATGGAGAGATGCCTCCCACAAAAGAAGAAGAAAAGAAAGAGGAGAAAGCTTAAGAATAAGACAAGCCTGAAGAAGAGGTTGAAACAAGAAGAATCTAAAAGACATAGCATCATGTAGAGCACGGGAAAGAAGAAGAAGAAAATTCATCTGAAGGGGAAGATAGCCCCAAGGAAAACATAGCTACCACTAAGTCACAAGAAGAAAAGGCTAAATTCATCCACAACTCAGATGAAGAGGAAGAAGAGAAAATGGAGCAGGAAGCTCCAGGCCACCAAGACATGGAGATCCAACATACTCAGAAGGTAGAAGGTGATCATGAATCACCAAAGGAGGGATCTCAAATGCCTAAATTGTTGGAGAAACAATTGCAAAAGAATACCCCTGCCATCATGGACCCCAATGAAAGGCTAGAGGAAATCCTAGCATGAGCTCAAATAGGAGTGAAGAAGGAGAAGAAGCCAAGGGTTAGATCCCATATCACGATGGATGCATTGATATCGAGGACCATACAAATTGCTACTCCAATAATGGATAAAGGGGAAGGAGTAAGCTACAATATCTCCAGCATTGACCTGGGGACAACCACAAGGGAACAAAAGATAGACCATATCTAGGGATCAATCACCACAATTGTGCACCAGATGAACAAAGATCAATCCTCTAAGGAGGAATTGAAGGAACAAGTGTTAGATCTTACAGCCTATATATAGCAATGGTCTTCTGCTGAGGAACTACCCACAATTTCATTGACCACTCCTCTACTAATTTCAAAAGATCACATCAGAAAATTGAAGAGGAAGAACTAGACTAAGGCCACTAAATACTAGTTCTAGCAGGTATTTTACAAGGGAGATATGGGAATTGGCCATGCTGCCCTGAAAACAAATAATTTCAGGGAGGTACAAAGGCAGCTTGAAGGCATGAGGAAATTTTGTACTGACTTCCTAGAACTATACAAGATCACGTATCCTAAACTCGAGGCTATCCTCAAGATGCCTGAGAGATCGTGCCAAAAGGAATTGACCCTGGTGAATGATGACCACTGGCTTGTTGAGACCTAGAAGTTAGGCCTTGATCACAAAAGGGAGGTTTGGGAGTGGGTACTCCATGAAACGGAGCTAGACCTAGATTAGGTCAAAGAACACCAGGCATCCTACGAAGAATGTTTAAAGCTTATGATGGATTATGATATGTCTGTCGTCAAGCTAGATCCTAAAAGGATAAGGCCATATTTTCATAAGAACATGGAGACACTACAGGATTTGACACCATTTTCCGACGGTCGTTCGTCGGTCGTTCGACAAATCTCTGTCGGAAGAGCGACGCAATGGCCAAAAATTTTCCGTCGCTGTTTTTTCGTCGCAAGGACGACGAAAAAGTAAACGTCGAAATAACGGCGAAGAATCGTCAGTCGACAGGATCGCGACATACGTCGGGATTTTGTCAGAATATCGACGAAAACTTTGTTTATCCACCGACGAACTGCACCAGAAGTTCGTCGTCGGCTCGACGAAATGGGCAAATATTTAGCGTGGAAACATGGAAATTTC